>SZWC01004183.1:132536-177439 GCA_023375785.1 Penium margaritaceum
GGGGAGGAGGGGGAGAGGGTGCAGTGGCCCAAATGCCATTATTGCATTTCACACTTTCAGTGGGAAACGAGAAATGCTGCCGATTTTGTTCTGGCAGTGACGTCCAGCTTCCAGCCACTAGCAGCTCCATTTTTTGTTTCCCATGCCCACTTGGGCGGGGGAAACATTTTCCAAATTGAATTGATGACAGCGGACTCGAGGGTCACTCATGACACCTACTGTCAACAACAGCAAGCCGCTGACTGACTCAGCTTGATCGTCGGAGGCAACGATTCTGTGTGTGTTGGTGATTGTTTCCCTTAAGGCATAACAGGTAGGAATCTAGCAACATTAGTGTCGCCAGACAGCCATGCTGGAGTAGATCCATCATCTTTTACTGGAGACCCATGCCATGACGTTTTCCTCCTTGCCAAGTTGAACACTCTTTGGTAGGGGGTGTCTAAGCTGGCAGGTGACTACTTGAGGCTTGTCATGCGACTCTACATCCACCTGGGAGCTGCTGACAGCTCACCATTTTGGGTTCTTTGCACCATCATGCTAGGGGCCCGCATGGACTACTGCCACGTGTTTTCAGACTTTGACCATACCACCCTCGAGGATTTGTCTTATCACCTCAAGCTTCCTCCCTGTGCACATCACTACTTTCTGGAAGACAGCTGCCAAGGAGGCTGATAGGGCCACCATTTGAGCCTGCTCATTGTAGTGACCACGTTGACACCAGCAACCACCTCCCTCTCCCTCAGCAAGCCAGACATAGGCAATTGCAACAGAGACTTGGGGGAAGAAGGGGCGTGATAAGGGGCAGAAGAAGATGGCACCGGTGGCACTGCTACAACTCTGGTGGCGTCCACCGCTACAGGGGGTGCCAAAATCAACTGGGACACGATCACACATGGCCTGCAGGCAGCACATGCTAGTGAACTGCCCTGAGAACCAGATAGGAGAGCCACACCACAGTAAAAATAGCAGTTGAGATCCGAACTTCCCCTGACTGGACCTCAACCAAGAACAACCAGGAAGCCCAGGACTATACTATCATGGAGGTCTGTCAGCTGTTACATTGACACATCCAAGTGATTCTCAGTAAATCCAACCTGTGGTGGCTGTTTTCCATGATGATTCCTATGGAGGGTCTCAGTCTATGCATGATGAGGATAAGCCCAGGCCTTACGCCACCACCTGGCTGAATGATTCTCATGCTCGTGCTTCACGTCATTGTTCATGGCCCTCTGCTGAGCGACCTGCAAAGGTGGAGTGCTTTGTGGCACTTTTTTGGCGACGAGGACAGGTCATGAGATGATTGCCACCTGGATCAATGAATTTGATGTCACTCATCACATGACTTGTCATTGCACTGAATTTGTTTTCCTTTGTCCTTTTGGGTCTGTTCCGTCCATCCACACAGAGTCCGGACAGACCCTGCATGTTCATGGAGTTGGAGTAGAGCGCTTTGGTGCTCCCTCAGCCTCCCTGTACACATCCAACATGCTCTTTTGCCCTGCTCTCAAGCTCATATTTCTCTCACTTCATGCTTTTACCAAATGGGTCTTTCCGTTGATCACTCTCCTAATTCCACCAGAGTGTATGCTCATAAAACTCATGCTCTTGTGCCTCGTGCTTCCGTCGTGGATGATCTGTAATATGTCACTCAATGTGTGCTCACTGTCTCCTTTACTCCGTCCTCTCCTGCTACATGTGTGTTTGTCACAAGTATGCTCTCATGTAACCACCAGCACTTGCTTCATCTCTACTTGTGTCATGTGAGCGCAGAAATTGTATCCAACATCATCTGGACATAGCCTACTCTCAATTTTGATGTAGCTTCCTTCAAGAAACCAAGCATATCTTATGCTTCTCGATCAGGCCTCATAAAATCCGTTTTATTTTGAAGACCCAATTGAAATCAATGATCTTTTTACCAGACAGAAACGGCACCAACTCATGCTCCTGTAAGGAATTTATTCTAACATCATGGCTTTTCCCATTAAGCCGCATCTGGACATCCCCTTGCATCAGTCATGAACTATGTCTCTGTCACTGTATGAGAAATCACAGCCCCGGTTCCAATAGTGTGATAGAACTTATTGTAGTTAGCACATTGTAGATCACACTTGAATTGATGTATTGGCTGAGGGGATAGTGTCTCGGTGGCTTTGAACACCACCAAGGGGACTTGTCTGGGTGGAAAGAGTGCGGCACTCGGACTCGAGCTCTTTGACTCAGTAGATGGGGGTCACTCACCTGGCATACGGATCATAAAATTAGTTCTTTGTGCTGGCTGAGGTGGCCAACTGGACTCACTGGTGTGTGGGGAAACAAACACATATACGCTGACATAGTCATGGTAACGTTCTGGCGAGAAACAGATGTGAATGTGACACAATGCTAGACATACCTTGTGTGACAGGGATGGGAAGCTATTTGAGGATTCCATTAGGTGGTATTTCACTAGTTTTATTGTAAAGACATGGGTTTCATTTCATGCAATACTTGAGACTCCATCCTGACCATCAATAGTGGTCCGAGAGCGCATGTGCCGTCTTTTGAGGTCCCACATGACCTGCCACTGGTGGATCATGAAATTAGGAGATGGTCTTTGCTCGAAGTCCTCCTTATTTTATCACAATGACTTCTTCTCCATGCCAAATAATTCCCACAACGTCCACCAATCCAAAAATGTCTAGATTGAAAGAGTCTTGAAACCAAGAATCCGTACTATATCCTATCTGGATCCTATCTACAAAATAGATGTGTGGATACTCTCTTGAGATGGTCGTCACAGAGATGTGGGAAATCTGGGGTTTATACTATATCCGTTACAATGGCCATGAAACACCCACGGAACTCAGTGGTTACTTTAGTTTTAACACACTGTCCGCTTAGTGAATCGGCCATGTTGATGCATCCTAGCCGATGTTTTCATGTGAAAAGGAATTGGCTCGAGTATTCACTCCAATGCGCCTCTCACATGACAGGTTTGGTTGCCTGTGGAATAACACAAAAGGATGTGGTTGGTCATGATGGTTACGCTCCCCTCAGCATCCTCAAAGTAGCAACGCCGCATCCTGAAAGTGTGAAACATAGCAAGGACATCCAAACAATTAGTCATGTACTGTGTTCCTAGAGGAGTGAGCTTCCGGCTTTTGTACACAACTTGATGACCATTTTTAATGAGGAATGTTCCAACTCCTATGAATGAAACATTTACTCCAAGAATGTTAGAATTTTGCTAATAAATTCTATGTGTTATTTCCATAGATCCGGAAGAGCTCAGATAGTCATCGTGGAAACAACTTATTTAACTTCAAAAAAAGTGTTCTTGTAGTCAGCTATCCATACCCAATGCAAGTATTTTTCCATGAGCCTGGTTAGCGAGGCTACCAAGGTTGAATACCCTTGCATAAACCATAAAAAATAGTTGACAAGGACCAGGAAAGACCTAATCTGCCCAACGTTTTTTGGATGCGGCCAATCTACCACGGCTTGGATCTTCCGTGGGTCGACACGGATACCGTCGTTGCCAACTATGTGTCCAAGGTGTTTTAGATCATCTCGTACAAACTTACACTTGCTAGATTTTGCATGAAACATTTACTCCAAGAATGTTAGGACTTTGCTAATAAATTCTATGTGATATTCCATTGATTTGGCGAAAACCAAGATGCCATCCATGTCAAGCAAGAGAAACTGACCAAGATCCTTTGTGAACATTCCGTCCTTGTCTCGTTGGAAGGTTGCCAAGGCATTTGTCAGCCCAAAACACAAAACCCAAAAGTAATAATGTCCCAAGTCTATCCAAAACGTTGTTTTAGGCACGTCATCTTCCGAGATGTGGATTTGCAAATCATTCAGACAAATTCAATGACGAAGAAAGAGGCAAAAACATCCCTACTACAATTGGTCAAACACATCCTCAATTTTGTTACAAGGGGAATGCAATTTTCACCGTCATCTTATGCATCACGTGGCAGTCCATTGACATGCATTAAACTGTTGTATTTTTCCCCCTAGCATGCCTGAGGCCGCGCCGGGAGGCATCGACAAGCCACTAGAGGGAGACAACCCATGCAATTTACTCTAGCTTCCTGAGTAGTGCTCCAAATCCAGATTAAAGTTGACCAGTTTCTGAATTCGGTGGAAGTTGTTTCACCAGAATTGAACGAGTAGTAAGGGAGATATGGGCTTCAAAATTTGGGGTGTCAGCTCGGGTAGTTGGCCGCGGTTTGGCTGCGGGTGGAAAATCCGACAGAACGAGTAACAAATTTCTGTCTGGGTATTCAACCCCGGAAGACTGCCGAGGCTTCCGGTGGATAATATCCACCAGATCCAGTAATGCAGGTTGTTACTGAGGGACTTAGCCAAAATCATGTCTCAGATGTCTGAAACTTAGTAATACAGTTTGTTACTCGAGGACTTCGTCAAAACTCTGGCTGCAACTCCGCGGACAGGATTCAAACTACATCAATCCTCATCATCAAACTTGATGATGAAGTCATCCCTAAGGCACATAGGACAACTCCACTATATGTAGGGACATCTGTGCCTCCCGAAAGGCGTTTTGATGGGTCCTTGATGTATGAGGGCACCTCGGCGGGCGACATGGTGCACACTGCCGACGGAGCCAAGGGATAAGGATTCCGCGCTTTGGCTGACCTAGCGGTAGCTACGGTTAACCAAATGGCACGTGGTTTGGTGCGTTGGGAAGCTTGTGACTAGCCCTATAAGTCATTAGTTCTTGTCCATGTCCAAAAAACTAACATGAAATTGTGTTTTTCCCTTTGCAAAAATGACTGCCTTGCAACTCTATCCAACTCCCACAAACATAGCGTGAGGCGACCAGAAAGCTTACGCTTAGACTCAGAAGCCACACAAAACAAAAGGCCATGAACACAAGTGAAGACCCTTTAGGCAACGTTGGAACTGCCACCACACAGTTTCTGACAAAGGGTTATGGGCCCACGGCTCTGACCGGTCTTCATATTGCTTACGGCTTTCAAGGCAGACTGGATTGTCGTCGGGGATGACGTCACCGTCAACCTCTGAGGTCTTGGATTGGAAGGCTGCACAAATGGTGCAGAAGGAGACGCAGCCCATCCAGAAGCATGCATGTGGTCGTGGCTTTGGGCTATGGAGGTGGCGCTTTGAGCTCCACCTCGCACATAAGGAGCTGCTGGAGGTCATGAAGGGAATGTAAGTCTCTAACGAAGGGACAACAATGGAAGTGCAGATGAAGGCCTTCACAAAGAAGAATACGGAGGCGCTCATGATATTGGTGTCCGGTATGGCTGAGTTGTAGTGGGGCTACTTCCAAGGCTGCAAGCTGGCAGCCAAGGCTTGGCAAAAACTCTGTGCCACCCATCAATCCAAGTCACTGGCAAAACAAATGTTTGCAATGAAGCAACTCATTACAGTGAGAATCGAGGAGGGAGATGATGAAATCTCCGACATGTAGCAGATCGAGTTGCTTGCCTCACAATGCAATGATGTGGGGTGGAAGAGCGACATGCAGCCGTAGGAGATGGCCCTCCTCGTGGCCCTTCCTTACAGTTGGAGCCCTCTCATCACCATCTTGGGAAGATGGACAGAGAACAAGCTTATCCATGGTGCAGTTGTAGAGAACATCTGCAATGAGGCGCAGTGATAGAGCTGCGAGGAGTCCTCGTCTTCCTCATTGGTCCTCTTCAACAAAACGCGTGGTGGCAGAAGCGGGGGAAAGGGAGGTGGCAAACGAGGCGGTGGCAAGAAGGGTTTAAGAAGGGTGCGTGCCGCACTTGCAGCAAGGAGGGCCACTGAGCCTGTGAGTGCACCGAGGAGGCAAAGGCCAGTGGCAAGGACGCTAAAGGCAAGAAGGCACTTCTTAACGGCATAAAAAACCACTACCTTAAGAAGGCTAACAGGCGATGCCTTGACTCTGGAGCGGAGGAGCACACCCAGGTCAAGAAGGTCAGGTTCATCAACTACACCAAGTCCAGCAAGTTCATGGTGGTCGCAAACAATATGGTTGAACCAGTGGCTGGCCAAGGAGACATGGACGTGGAGGTGGTGGTTGGTGGGAAACGGGTGGAGCACGTCATCAAGGACGTGCCACATGTACCTGGCCTGGCTGACATTCTAAGTGACAGCCGCTTGACAGACAAGGGATACGAGGTGCACTTTAGGAGAAAGGGGGCAGTTGTGCAGAAGGACGGTGGCGGTGAGCCCATGCTACAGGCTAAGCGCGAGGGAGGCATCTACATCGTGGAGACCAAAGTGATCCCCGCGGCGACAGATTCAGCGGACTTGTAGGAACACACCGTCAACCTGGCCAAAGGAGGGGGAGCTGATCTGGAGCTCTGGCACAAACGACTGGGGCGTTCCTCACTCACAGTCGTGGAGGATATGGCAAAGCACACATTGGTTTGCGGCCTCGTCAATGACGGTGTGGAAGAGGCGACAGATGCAACAAGACACAAAAAGTTCAAGCTTTGTATTTTGGGCAAGACGCGGTGCAAACAATTCAATGAGAATATGAAACTTGCCTCAGACATGCTAGAGGACGTACACACAACATGTGCGGACCATTCAAGACAGCGTCAAAGAGTGGCACACGTTACTTTGTCACCTTCATAGAAAACTAGAACAGAAAATTCTATGTGTACTTCATGAAGTTGAAAGGTGAGGTCCTGAACCGGCTTAAGGAGTTTGTCACTATGCTGGAGACGTAGAGTGAATAGAAGGTCAGAGTGCTACGCAGTGACAACGGTGGAGAGTCGGTGGGTTTTTAGTGGGTGGATGAAGGAGCGGGGCATGAAATGGGAACAAACTACACTGTAAATGCCTCAGTCTAATGGCGTGGTGGACTGCACAAACCAGACGCTGCTGAACATAGTACGGACCGTCCTTGTGGATGCAGAATTGCTATGAAGTTTTTGGACGGAGGCTTTAGAGTGTGACGCCAAAGTTGAGGATGCAACATCAGAGTGTAACAGTGTACCAACGGTAGCAACCGATGCGGAGGACTCCAATGATGATTAAGCTGATGAGGAGATCCACCGAAAGCATTGGGTGGATGAGGTACAAAGGGTGCCAAGGCGCGTACTCCTAGCGGAGTACGCATTGGGCATTGGTGGAAAATCAACAGGATGCACCACCCATCCAGTTGATGTTTTGCCAGAGCGGGAGAGATCATCGGAGAGCCGTCTGGTCGATGATTCACCGGAGCGTGTAGAGTCGGAAGGATCGCAGTAGAGCAATAAGACATCACCAAAACTACCGTGCCGCAGGGGGAGGTAGCAGAAAGTGGGAAAGCACTTCAACACAAGCACTGATAAATGGATCGGCGTGACAAGTGCATGCTGACTGCATCAACAGAGCCAACAACCGTACAAGAGGCACTTGCATGATCCGAAGGGGATCAATGGGACACAACCATCAAATTGGAGCTTGTGTCCATCACGAAAATTGACACGTGGGGGCTCATTGACAGGTCGAAAGATGCCAAGGTCATCGGCTCAAACAGGGTCTTCAAGACCAAGTTCATAAAGTGGTTGAAAAATACAATGTGTGGCTAGTGGCAAAGGGATATGCACAAAAAGGGTGAGCACTACAATGAGACGTTCTCTCCTGTTGCCAAGTTCACAAGCATCCGGGCGATCCTTGCGGTGGCAGCCGTGAAGGACATGGAGTTCCACAAAATGGATGTAAAGACAACCTCCCTCAATGGCATCATAGACAAAAAGATCCACATGGAGGTGCCAGAGGGGGTGGATGCACCGGAGGGCAAGGTGTGCAAGCTACGAAAGTCCTTGTGCAAGCTTAAATAATCACCCAGATGCTAGTACCAACTAATGGAAAACTTTATGGCACAACTCCGTTTCACGCGCTCTCAGTCGGATCATAGCGTGTACGTGTAGCGCGACAAGCAGCTCCATCATATCATCAAACTCTACATGGACGACCTGATTTTGTGCTCGACAGATTTGCCAAGCCTACAGCGACTGAGAGGGCAGCTGAGTAGCAGATTCCAGATACCGGACATGGAGGAGCTGGAGTACTATCTCGGGGTGAGCAGCATGAAAAACCGGAGGGCGCGCACACTTGAGCTGGGGCAGGTCAAATACGTAGCAAAGGTACAGAAGCGGTATGGCATGGAGGACTGCAAACCAGTTGGAAGTCCGGTCTCCACGACCTGTGAACTGAGTGCGGACTTACGTCACAAACACAAGAAGAGCGGGAGGATATGGCAGGGGTACCCTACCAATCAGTGGTGGGCAGCCTCACGTATGCCATGGTGGCGACTCGACCAGACTTGGCCTATGCGGTGGGTCAGGTGAGTACATATGTGGCCCATTCAGGACCAATACACTTGAATGTGGTCAAGTGCATCCTCTCCTACCTACAGGTGATGCAGCAAGCATGTGTGAGGTTTGACGTCAAAGGGCGGTCAGACTCTTTGCGTCTGGTGTGCTACACGGCTGCAGACTACGCTGGTGATGTGGACAAGCAGAAGTCTACATCTGGTTGTGTGTTCTTCCTCACTGGTGCTGCAGTCTCATGTTGCAGCACAATTCAAGACTATGTCACCACCTCCAGAGTAGAGTCGGAGCATATTGTGTTGGCCGAAGTGGTCAAGGAGGCGGTGTGGCTTCACAGGTTGATGGAGGAGCTGGGCGTAGCGCAACAACCAACGGCCAACGGTGGTGCAAGAGGACAATGGCGATGCTATCTCGCTTTGCAGCAACCTAACACAGCACAGGAGGACAAAGCACATTGACGTGTGTTGCCATTACGCACGGGACATGGTGAAGAAGGGACAGGTGGTGTTGGAGCACTTCATCACGCGCCACATGCTTACGGATTGCTTGACCAAAGTGCAACCAGCAGATCGATACGTGATGAGCGTGGTCGGACTTGGAATGACTAACTGTGAAGGGTTGGAGGGTGCGGCAGAAGATGAATGACAGCAAGCAGGAGCAGTAGGCATGGAAGATGAAAGGGGGAGAATGTTGTATTTTTCCCCTTAGCATGCCAGAGGCGGCACCGGGAGGCGTTGACAAGCTGCTAATGGGGGGAACCCCTCGCAATTTAATCTAGCTGCCTGAGTAGTGCTCCAAATCCAGATTGCATTAAATTTGACCAGTTGTTGAGTCCGGTGGAAGTTGTTTCACCAAGATCGGACGAGTAACGAGGAAGATATGGCCTTCCAAAGTTGGGCTGCGTACGGCGGCTCGGAGAGTCGGCCGCGGTTGGAGTGTCGGTGGAAAATCCACCGGAACGAGTAACAAATGTCCATCTGGGCTCTTAGCCCCAGAAGATTGCCGAGACATCTGGTGGATAAGATCCACCAGAACTAGTTTTGCAGGTTGTTACTGAGGGATGGCCAAAATCCTGGCTCGGATCCCGAAACTCAGTGTATAGTTTGTTACTCGGAGACTTGTGTCAAATTCCAACTGCAGGTCCACGGGCAGGTTTTGAACCACATCAATCCCCATCACCAAACTCAATGATCAGCTCATTGAAAGACACCCCAAAGACACAGGGGATACCGCCACTATGTGTAGGGACATCTACGCCTCCAGAAAGGCGTTTTGATGGGTCCTTGATGTGTGAGGGCGCCTTGGCAGGTGACATGGTGTGCGTCCTCGACTAAGCGACTGGATTGGGGTACCGCGCTTTGGCTGAAGTATCGGGAGTTACGGTTAACTAGATCGCACGTACATTGGTATGTTGGGAAGCTTGTGACTAGCCCAATAGCTTGTCATTTCCTCTCCATTTCAAAAAACTAATGCAAAATTGTGTTATTCCCTTTGCAAAATTGACTTTCTCATAACTCTGTCCTACTCTCACAAATATAGTGTGAGATGATTAGAAAGCTCACGCTTAGGCTCAGAATTCACACAAAACAGAAAGTCGTAAACACAAATGAAGACCCTTCATGCCACCTTCAAACTGCCACCACAGTGTTTCTGACAAAAACATCATCCTTTGTATTCATAAAACGGATCAACCCATTGTACGGTGAGCCAGAGCTTGATCCAGCCCTTTTCAAGGTACTCTGTGATTTCACATTTGGCCTCACTTACTTCTATCGAACCAAGGCAATACACGAGTCTAAGCAGAGAAGTCACTTCCGGTTGAAACATATTTGTATAGTCCATGTGTCGTTCTTGTCGAAGCCCAACCTGTGTGTCTTGTAATACAGTTGAGAACTCCTTCAACAGGGATTTGATCTCTTTTGGCATGTATTCCTTCGTTTTATCCTCCACTTTTTGTACCTGATCCAAGAAGTATTAATAGCCAAAACAAATAACCCCACGAGGTGCCTTTGTTGCAACCAATGCCGCGACCTCTTTTTTTCCACCAGTAGCATCAGGGCAATGAGCCCTAAAGTGGTCATGCTACATACAATTATGGCAAATTCCCTTGCGGAAGGCTGTTTTGTGATGCTCACGTATCGCCTACAGCTCATTCTTGTCATGGATGCACTTGTGGTTGGGGGCCTCCTGCCTGGTAGTTGTCTTGACTATCACCTTGACCGCCGCTTGCAGCACCGCCAGTGGAGATCACGTCCACCCAAAGCGGCCTTGCTTGCGAACGCAGCTCCAGCCGCTATCCCGAAGCGCCCATGCACCCCAATGAACCTCGCCTCATTGGCTAAGCATCCATCCAGGGGCGTTTTGGCTGCGGTGGACGAGAAAGTCGCTCCTCCGTGCTTGAGGTCGAACCGGTACGTCTCCTGTTTTTTGGAGGTGTGTCTCCCACCTTTGCACGGCCGTATGTTTCTCATCCCTGCACCAAATGACCCAATTCTTGGGCCTCTTTTGCACAATTTTTCACGTATATTACAATAGGAGCATCAAAACATGCATCTGAGGTCAACATGATGATATCATCAGTGCCTCGACCGGCGGCTCCCATGACATCACCCCCCCCCCTCCTAGGGCACACCATCCCCGTGCACTCCTGGTACGCTCGGAGGACAGTGTTGACAGCACCGCCTCTGTGGAAATAAGTGGCAAGGATCCAACAGTTGTGCTCAGGCCCATAGCCGAGCCATTGCACCAAGTAATGCCATCCGTAATTGCATTGTCGGTGCTCGAGAATCTTCTCTACCATGTACTCCTCTTCACCCTCCACCAAGACCAGTGGAGGAGGAGCTTGTCCCCGTGCCGCGAACTACGCATCCGGCTCCTTGTAGGCCTTGAGAAGAGAAGTTTAGAACATGGGATGGATCTCGTAGTGGTCTGGCAGCTCCAACTCGTAGCTCACCGCGGACTGCTTCTCCTTGACCGGAAAAGGGCCCACCCACCGAGGTTTGAGCTTGTCGCTGCGCACCCCCGCCAGCTGCAGGTTCCGCAAGCTCAACAGCACCTTTTGTCCCACCGAGAACTTCTCGGCTGTCCGGTGCTTGTCCGCTTGCCGTTTCATCTGCTGCTGCGCCTTGTGAAGCGCTTCTCGTACACCGTGCCACACCTCCGTGAATTCATTGTCAAGCTGCCATACAGCGGGTAGGTCCGATCCCGTTGCCATGTCAGAGGGACACACAGGTTTCATCCCATACACCTGCTGAGTTGTAGGCAAACTCAGCCACCAATCTTGCATTCCCATCCCTCACCATCCAGCTCCAAGATTCCCTGCAACAGCTGCTCCATGGTCTGGTTGGTGCATTCCATTTGGCCATCCATTTGGGGATTGTAGGCCGATAAAAGAACCACACGGGTGCCCAGCTTCTTGAAGAGTTCCTCCCAAAACCGGGAGGTGAAGTGCAGGTCGCGGTCCGGGACCATGCACTTCGGCACCCCGTGGTTCTTTCACTGCTTCCGTCTTCTTTGGATCTATGCGGATCCCCCTCCCACTGAAAATGAGCCCAAGGAGCTCCACCTCCTGCTTGGCAAATTCATTCTTGCTGAGCTTGGCAAACAGCCGCTCCTTTCTCACCACTTCCATCACCATCCGCAGGTGTTCCTGGTGCTCCTCCATTGTCTGTGAGTACACAAGGATGTCGTCAAGGAAGACGACCATGAACTGGTCCAAGTAGGGATGGAATACCCGGTTCATCAGTGCCATGAACGATAGCCGGAGAATTCGTTAACCTAAAAGGCATCACGAGATACTCGGAGTGTCCATAGCGGGTCCGAAACGGGGTTTTTTCCACATCCTCCTCCGCGATGCGGATTTGGTGATACCCTGACTTCAGGTCCAGTTTGCTGAAGATACGCGCGCCTCGCAGCTGGTCAAACAACTCCTCGGCCCGTGGCAACGGGTAGCGATTCCTCACCGTAATTTTGTTGAGTACCATATAGTCCACACACATCCGCAGCTCTCCTGATTTCTTCTTGACGAACAACACCGGCGTCGCGTATGGAGACACCAACGGCTGAATGAAGCCTCAGTCCACCAACGCCCCCAACTGCTTCTTGAGCTCCACAAGCTCCGCATCGCTCATGCGGTTGTAAGACCGCACCGTTGGTGACAAACCTGGCACCACCTCGATCTTGTGGTCAATGTCGCGCCGCGGTGGCAGCCCCTTTGGCAACTCTTCCAGAAAAATGTCCCCGAACTCCTTGAGCACCTCCCCAATACCGGGAGGTAACACCGGACCTCCTGTGCCTTCCACTGGCTGCCCCTCCGCTGCTTCCATGGCTGCGATCTGCTGCTCTACTGCTTGTTGTGGATGCACCCATGCCACACAAACCTGGTCACCCTTGCGCTCGCACCACTTCAACTGGTCCAGGTTGATGACACGCAACTGCTTTCTCGCTTTAGCCACCTCCGAATCCTTACCCTCACTGCGTGACAATGGCAAAGTGAGATTTTTCCCGCCCGCCTTCATGACCACATGGTTGCACCTCCAATCCAGCACTGGATTCCAGGCGTGCAACCAATCCCGGCTCATCAAGCAGTCGTATTTATCCATAGGACAAGTGTGGAACTTCATGTCACACACCAACTCACCCATATGGACCTTGTGCTTGACTAGAGGCCTGCCGCACTCCACCACTCTGGACACCTGCCGCGCCTTGGCCGACGTCCCCGGCTGCCGTGCGAGCTCCAACCTCATTTCCAACCTGTCGTTGAAGAAGCTATGGCTTACGCCGCCGTCTAGCAGACCACGTAGCTTCCTCCGACCCTTGAAACTCCCCTCCAGAATCTCAAGAACTAGCTCCAAGATGATCCCTGGAGACTTCCGGGCCTCATCTTCATTCCGCAACAGCACTTGAGGCAGCTCCTTAATTGGCAGAGGCCTTTTGGGGCTAGTGCTATCCTTTGCTGACAAAATACTTGTAGTAGTAGGATGTCCCCTCCTCACTGTTGTTGCTCGTTTCCCTACTGTACCTTGCGCTTGGGGCAGTCCCGCTTGCGATGTCCTTCCTCGCCACAAGCCCAACACTTGCCTCTTGGTCCTTGCTGTCCGCCCGTGCCCCGCTGCCCAGCTTGGATTGCATCCACCTCCATGGGCACAACCTGACCCGGCTGCTCCACCCGTGGTTGTGTTGCATATCTGGTCCGGCGCGCATTGCAGCTTACCGCATCAATGCACTTTGCCGCCGAGACCAACTCTGCAACATTCCGCAATGCGAGAGCACCGCGAGTTCACGTTCGGCATGCAGCTTCAGGCCGTCATGGCAGCAGTCATGTCTCTGGCTTCTCCGTCAACGCCCGTGCACCAAGTTGCACTTCCCTCCGACTCGGCTGCCGTCGAGGAGGTCAAAATGAACCTAGCAGCGGTCACGTCTCTGGCTTCTCCGTCATGGCCGTCACGTCTCTGGCTTCTCTTTCATTGCCTACACACCAAGTTGCACTTCCTACCCCAGCGGTAGACTCAGCAATGGCTGAAGCCGCGCCCCGGCCCTCAGCCCGTCTGGTAACCCAGCGGCGTTCCGCCGGCACAATGCCGACCACCACTGTAGCGTCATTCCCCGGACCAGTGTAGGTGCATAATCCAGTCTCGTGGCATCTTCTTCCATGGGAACGTCCAACGTCCTAAAGTACAAATTCACCGTGAAGAGCCACTCTCATGCACTGCCCTTGCCGGTGTAGAACTTTGGCTCCTTTGGCGTGGGCCGCCAGAAGGCAGGTGCGGATGCCAATGCAACACCCCCCAACACATTGTTCCCTTGGCCGACGTACTTCACCTCAACCTCCGCACGCAGCTGCTGGTTCTCTTGGCGCAATTCATTGAGAGCATGCCGGATCTCCTCCATGAGGTAGGCCTGGTCACATGCCGCAGCTGCCATGCTTCCGGTTGAGACAAAAAAAATTCTGGGCCAACGGAGTTGTGGCAGATATGCTGCCTCCCTTGGGTCCTCGCAAAGCAGAGCAAATGTCCACATGCTTTGATACCAAATGTGAGCCGAGGGGTGCCCGGCGTGAAGGTCACACGCCAAACCCTTCAGATAAACCTCCCAACCCTTGACCCCTTGGTGTGTGGGTTAGCCTTTGAGGTATCAAATGACCCTGCACCAAATGGCCCGGTTTTTGGGCTGCTTTCACACGGTTTTTCACTTAGATTACAATGGGAGCATCAAAACATGCATCTGAGGTCAGCATGATGATGTCATCACTGCCTCGACCGGCGGCTCCCATAACAATCCTTGTAAGACCATTACGCAAGTACTCCAACACCAAAAACACTGGGTACTTGAAGGTCCGGATCCCATCACCATCCAGGAAGATTTTGGCTTCCTTCATGAGCAGCATAAATTTTTTCAAGTATGAATCGAGCGAGCTAACTGGCTACTTGAAGTCCTTCAGCTTATGGAAGGCCTGCTATGCTTGGGTGTATTTCTTGTGCATGGTAGCATAGAAAGCCTCCCAAGGCATGGGTTGCCACTTTGGGTGTGGACGCTATGCACCCCGCTCCTGGACCACGTGCTTGAAGAGCTTGTTTACAAAGTTGTGTTGTGGCAAGGTTACCCCACTGGCCGATTGGATACTTGTGGATACGTGAAACGTGATCCATCTAGTTCAACAAGTCGGTCAGTTTTATGCCCTTTTGGAAGATCTCTACACTGTGGAGGAAGAAAATATTCATGAGCAGGTTTGATGTCGTCAAGGCTGGCAGTCCTTGCTACCACTAGCAATGAAAGAAGCAGCTATGGTACGCTCTGGCCACTACTGCATCCAAATCCGTGTCTCACTTTCAATTCCTTGTCAATCTTCTTGCAACAAAGCGCCGCTTTGTGTACATCAAGATGTTGAAGCTGAAGGTCTCAGTACAGGTCCATTATGCTTTATCTGCGTAGAATAGCAAATTGGTAAAGGCCACCTTAAGCTCTGATGTCGTTAGAGCCTTGGTAATAGCCTCCATGGCGTATGTGCCCAATGAAAAATCATATAGTTACCATACACACCACCCAAAAGCCCCAGCTTTCAAAGGAAGCTATCATCTAGGACCATGATGTGATGGTCATCAAGGTGCCTCATTGCCTCAATGTTGTAAGAAAGGGGGTCCGTCTCTAGACCTCCAGGTGTTATGATACCTCCAACATCGATGCTGATTTTAAGCTACCCCGTTGCCTCAACAACCGCCTCAAAAGACTTCTTGTGAGAGGATTTTGTTGCCCTTGCTAAAGTATTGTCAGACACACGCTTGCAAGAGCTCCCCGTGTGACTGCTTTTGGTCTTTTGCTGGTGTCGACAGCCTTGCTACTTATGATTCATTGGACACCTTGCGATTCATTGGACACCTTGCCCTTCTTGAGAGATCAGCCCAAATTCACAGCATGAAAAAAGTGACTATTGCAGTCCCTGTCACCTTTATTGTCATCAATGTCATACTTTTTTTTGGGGTCCGCATTTGGGTGGTTCTCCCCAAGCATGTCCTCTGTCGTGTGTTTGTCATCCACGTGCATGTTTACGTGCTTACCAATCACTTGATTGGCTTTCACACACCTCTTGGTTTTTCCAAGGTTTGCATGGATTGCCTTTGGAAAAACGGTCGCCATTGCTTTGACCACTGTGCTTATGAAAGTGGCTTCCAAAATCTAGAGTCCACCAAGGTTGTGTAGTGAGGCTATCACTACCTTGTCCTTGTTGGTCTTGGACAGGCCGGCACTTGCCATGCCGCCAATATGTGCAACTTTCATGCACGCATTGTGTCCGCATCGTTTACAATCATGAAGAAGTATTGACCCTTTGCAGGGTCCTTGCTCTCACGATCATTCATACAACTATATGATAAATTTCTATTTTTCTGGGCCGTCACGGATGGCACAACCTTGATCTTGTTGGAGGGGTGGTCCCCTCTGCGTCATTCCGGGGGTAACTGTCATCAATGACCCGTGCAGGGATACTAAAACATTTTGAATCTTCTATTTCTATGTTTACCTTGCCCCCTTGCTCTAGGTCTAAAACAAGGTGTGCACTAGCCTAAAATTGTTATTTTTCACAATTCTTCTGCTTTAGAAACTCAGAATTTTCAATTTACTTCATTTTCATTTTTTACGTGTCGGCACAAAATCATCGTGTGCGAGGCACAATCAGTGATTTCACACAAAGTTTTCTGAAACTGCTCTCGCTCTTGCTCTTGCTCTATCCCTTGTCCTTGTTGGCTCTCGCTAGTGATGAGGACAAGCTAGGACGAGGACCCAAGGCCACGGGCCTCGCCCTCGAGGCCCTCGAGGCCCTCGTGGCCTCTACGCCGCCGATCAAGCCACCAGCTCGATTGACGTCTGGTTGCTTGACAGGAGATGGCTGGCCGGTCACATGGCCGGCAGCCGGCCATCCAGCCGGACAGTGAATTTCTAGCCACCGGCCAGCCGAGTTATGGTTAATCACCCCAATAACCTATGTATACTGCTCCTCCATCATATTCACTTCTTAGAAGTTTACTTGCATGTATGTACTTATCAAATCAATGGCTTCTAGATGAACATACCTATTCTTGTTTTTTAAGAGAATCATAGTCAATGGCTGTGAATAACAAACATAAATACATAAATATATGAATATATAAATACATGTATTTGTTACAATATCAATCCAATCATTTAAAGATTTTTCTTTTCTTTCCTCAATACCGTAGTGATCCCTACATTCACCTAGGAAAAATTAATGGATTATTTTATCCTCATATTCTCCCACTTTTCTCTGTACCAGAATATTTGAGGTGATTCCTCCAATGAGCTCCTAGTTTCAGAGTTGAATCTTAATTTCACCCACATTAAGGAGGGGGGTTCAGGTTCTACACTATTGTCATTGTTTGAAAGTTCAAGGCTTCGTGATTTAAGGTCATCAGTTGTGTCAACAGAGACCAACAACCATGGACATCCCTTTTTTGTGTAGCCTATGCTTTGATCACTCTTTGGACACCATTCACACAACACTCACTATTGCGCCAATGAGTGCTAAGAAAAGTTCTTCAAGGTTCCAAAAAACTGCAATAGAACTTTGTGTAGTAAACCTTGCAAGGATTATATTTTGATGTGATTCTCCCAAACATGAAAATTTACATAGGTGAGCATGGGCGAAAGGAAAAAGAAAACAAAATCTGAGGAGATGTATGAATCACTAAGGTAGTCTTTGAGGGTGAATATGTCCTACACAACATTCGTCTCAAACATATAGACAGAACTAAGTTTACTGTCCATAAGCAAAAGGACATGATGTAACTTGTTTTATTGGTCTCAAGGACGGTGTAATTAATTCACACGAAGTCAATCTTGGTCCCCCTCCTATAACTTTCCAAGTGTATCTGGATGGTGTATCGGGGAGTCTATCGCGGAGGTCCGGAAAATCATTATTGTATTTTCTGATCTTACCCCTCCCTCTCCCTCAAATCTTCAATAAAAAAAAGTGGATTTAGAGAGTGTACTTGGTGGTGTTTCTTACATCCTCTCACAAACATACACAAGGGAATTCATACACTTGTGTCTCAATTCAGACACCCTCCAGATACATTATCCAATACACACTTGTGATTCATATTGACTTCACAGGGGGAGGGGGAGGGAGTGACAAAGAGTCACACCATCCCTCTGGACAGTGCAAAGTTAACATGGAGAAAACATTGGATAGACAACCGCAAAAACTGAAATTCATTCCATTTAAAGGAGAATAACATCCATCTATAGCGTTGATCACAATGAATTGACGGTTGGAGGAAAAGGAAAGAAGTTATAAACTGATTGATTGCATATTGCCCAGTGCACACCTAACGAACAAAGAAACGACCCCTTGATAAGAAGTCCTCCCCCTCTCCTCAAAACAACACAAGCATATTGGAGAGGTGTTTTAGGCAGTGTATTGTACATCTGCTCGCAAACGTACACAAGTGTATAAACTCGGATTCCCTCCATATACACTATCCAATACACGCCTCTGATAAAATTCAATTTTTGGCCAAGAGGGGGAGGGGAGGGGAAGGGTGAGCTGATGACAAGCCCCCCTCCCCCCACCTGCCCTCAAAAGTAGAAATTGGTGTGCGTATCGGTGAGCGTAGCAGGTAGACATCCGGTAAAATACACAAGTTTATACCTTTTCAAAGTACAATGAAAGAGATTAAATTCATCGATCCTGATGAGCCGATGGTTGAAGGAAAAGTAAAAATGTAAGGAAATTATTGGACGCTTATTGCTCTTTGAGCGCCATGCGAACTGTAATGGCTGTGTCTCTAGCTCTTGCACTTACATCGTCTTTGAAGTAATTAAAAAAAAGGCATCCAGAGCTTGCTTGAGGGATTTTCCCCTCCGAGTCACTCTTTGGGGCGATTGTCGTCAATGACTCATGTAGACTTGTATTTCAAGTCTCCGGAGGCCCATTTCTGCTTTTACCTCGCCCCATCCTTTTGGGTCCAAAACGAGGGGGTATTGCCTCAAACTCGTGAGTTTGCATAATTTTTCCAATTTTGAAACTCGTGATTTGACCTAAACAAACTCGAGTTTTGATTTTGATGCGTCAATGCAAAACTGTCATGTGCGAGGCACAATCCGCGACTTTGCGTCGACACTTTGCCTTTTCTTGTGTCACTCTCCCTCTTGCACCTATCCCTCATCCTTGGTCACTCTCGTTGGCAAGGAGGACAAGCAAGGTTGAGAGCACGAGGCCACAAGCCTTTCCCTTGAGGCCCTCGTAGTCTTCTGGCCGCCGATCGAGCCAACAACTCGATTGACGGCTGGTGGCTTGCCGGTGGCTTGCAGGCCAGTCATCTGACCAGCGGCCAGCCACCCAGCCGGCCGACCGCCAGCCGGCCGGCGGCCAGCGCTTGTCTGGTCACCAGCCAGCCCTCGCATTGACAAGGGGGGGTTACAAACTACCCCCTCGCTACTGCGAGGTGGGAGGGCCAAACCAGCCCTCCCGCTACATTTCTCCCCACTCATTATGAACCGTCCCAGTTCATGACCAACAAGTGAGAGTGCCCGATAGCGAGTCATCAACATTGTGAAAATTAAAGATAACACCAATTATCAGCTAAATATGAACGCATGCACATCACTTGGACCTAAGCTACATCTTGTCAGACAGCATGGCTAGCGGCCTCCCCCCTTTAAGCTAAAGCATCTGCGCAACAATCATGTTGGGCGTCCCCAACCTCCTGTGGTCGCTGTCCATGAATGCCGCCCTGTAGGAATATTGTTCACTTTTTTTGTGTTCAGGTGGTAACCCCTGCTATGCGTCAATCTGTGTAAGATGCAAGCTCGCTCCATGATTCATTGATGGACCCCCATGTGGGAAACCGAGATTCAGACCCCCATGAGGTATGTTCAGGTCCACAACTGGCCCAATGAGCGAGAACTCCCTAACAACATGCAAACGCAGTGTAGGCTGTTGGTTCTGGAGTAGGCGAAGGACCTCGTATTGGCCATCCGCAGCAAAGACTATTGGCGGTGGCTGAACAGTTTTTTCTACTGTGTATGGAGTCAGCATGCTCACATGAAACACATCATGTGTTTTGATTCTCGACAAAAGCAACAATCGGTATGTCACTGGCCCGAAGCATGCCACGATGGGAAATGGCCTAATCCACTTCGGTAGATCCACTTTCCGCCTCTGTTGACTTCAACAAAAGGTTCTTTGTGCTAAGTAGCACTTTGTCACTGATGTAAAATGAGACCTAACGATGACTTTTGTTGTTATATGCCTTTTTTTATTGACGAGCAACTTGAAGATGGTCTTTTTCCTCCTGTACTAAGGATTCTATGCGCTCGACAAAGGCTTCAATAGAAGGAACATGTCCTTTTGTACTCTTACTCTTCACCAATGAGGAGGGTACCATTGGATGCTGACCACTGGTCAACACAAACGGTGTGAAATGTGTAGAATCTTCACTGAGTTGTTCACCGCAAACTCTGCCGGTGCTAGGAATCCGTCCTAGTCATTCATGGCAGAGTTCATGTACATACGGAGCATGTATTCCCGAGTGTGATTCATCTGCTTTTCTTTTTCATCAGACTGAGTGTGAAAGGCTGTCAACATTTTTGACTCGCTACTGAAGTACTCGTGCATCTTTTGCCAGAACATACTAGTAAATTTCCTATCTCGATTGAAGATAATGTACAACAGCAAGCCTTGGTACTTTATGACACCCTCAAAGAAGAGACAAGCGGTCTCCTTTATGTTCACATCACTGGATGTATGAATGAAGTACGTCATCTTCGTCAAAAGATCCACAACCACTTGTACAACATCGCGGCCACAAGCCGTGTCCGGAATATCGGTAATGAAGTCCATGCTGACGCACATCCATGGATTCCCAGGAATGGCAAGCTATTGGAGGTGTTAAGTAGGCTTTGTATTACTAGCCTTATTCCAAAGACATGGGTTGCATGCCATGCAATACTTACGGGCATCGACACTCCATCCTGGCCACCAACAGTGGTCCGAGAAAGCCTGTCCGATCTTTCGAGGTCCCACATGACCTGCGACGTGCGGGTCATAGAACTGGGACATAATCTTTGCTCAAAGGTCTCTCGAGTCTAGCATATCAACTTGTTCTCTGTGCCAAAAGATTTATGCGGCCACCACCACTCTGTACTTGTCAACATTCTAAGAGTCTTGAAACCAAGAATCCACAAAGTATCCCATCCGGATCCTGTTTACAAAACCGTTGTAGTGGATAATCTCTAAAGGTGGTTGGCACAGAGGTGCAAAGGGGTCTATTGTTTGCACGTTTGTTGTCACAATGGCCATGAAACATCCACCAGATTTGGTGGCTGCTTTAACTTCCATGGATTTTTGGCTTAGTGGATCAGCCACATTGATGCGTCCTGGTCGATATTCCCATGTGAATGAGAATCAGCTCAGGTATTCACTCCAACATACGTGTTCTCTCGACAGGTTTGGTTACACTTGGAAAAAAAATAATGGGTTATGGTCCGTCATGACCGTCACACCCCGCTTACTGTCCTCAAGGTAGCAATTCCACATCTTGAAAGCATGTACCACCGCAAGGAGCTCTTGATCCTCAGGCTCAACACCGAATCCGGTTTGCGAATCTGAAGATGGATTCGGACTCGCGAGTCCGAATCCACTGCTGGATTTGGATTCGCGGATCCGAATCCAAGATTCATGAATCCTTGTGGATTCATGAATCTTGGCACATCCTTTGGTGTGGTCTTAGTTCTTTGGCCACGAAAATACATGGTTGTTGAAACAAATATTGGATGACCTCTGGTGCAACTCTCGTTCCTTGCATGAGCGATTTGACAGTGCCCCGTTTGCTCCGAAAGGAAAGCCTGCCAATCAGGTTTAACTCCTGATTCGCTTGACGCCAGGCCTCGATAGCCTGGCTTGACTGATGTACGTGAGTCAGGACTTCGCCCGCCAGCGGAATTTCTTGAGTGGTGCGAACTGAATCGCTGCTCGCTTTTGGAAAACATGCGAGTGGAAAATCATTTGTCACCAACTTCGTGCATGTGTCAGGCCGTTGACCTGGCACATGCATGATTTCTGCAAGTAAGCGCAGCCGTCAGCTTCCGAGGTTTCGAAACTTTGGAATTTAAATTCATAGGCATCCTCGCTCAACACTTGGACGTGAAAGGGACCAGCTCCATTGTTTCCCCCCCCCTTCACCCTCTTTCCTTCTAGGATTCGTTGGTGGATTCCCAAATCCCCGAATGAGACCCGACCCTGGATCCGGATTCGTGAATTCGGATCCGGATTCGGGATTCATGAAACAGATTCACGAATCCAAGGATTCCTGTTTAGCCTTACTTGATCCCCAGTTGTGTACCTAAACTCCGCGAGGACGAGCTTCCGGCTCTCATATACAATTGTGTGACAATTCTGCATGAGGACTGTTCCAATTCCTACTACCAATGCATCACACAACACCTCCTACGGTTGCCATGGGTCTGGAAGGGCAAAGATAAGCGCTGTGGATAGAAGATCTTTGACTTTGAGAAAGGCATTCTCGTAGTCAGATGTCCAATCCCAATGCACGTCTTTTGTGTGAGCCTTGTTAGCGGTGCTACTAGGTTCGAATTCCCTTGCATAAACCATCATAATTAGTTTGTAACGCCAAGGAGAAAGTAAATCTGCCCAACTTTTTCCGGGCGCGGCAAATCCACTATGGCTTGGACCTCTCGTTGGTCGACACAGATGCCAACTATGTGTCCAAGGTATTCGAGCTCATCTTATACAAACTTGCAACTTCTCACTTCTGTATAGAACCTTTGTTCCCGAAGAATTGCGAGGACTTCACGAAGATGTTCTATAGGGTCTTTAATGGGTTTGGAGAAAACCAGGATGTAGTTCAAGTAAACCAAGACAAAATAGCCGATTTGCTTGGTGAATGTTTGATTCCTTCCCCTTAGAATGTTGTTGAGGTGTTTGTGTCAGGAATTCTGTCCTGGCGTGCCCTGAAGTGCCTAAGTGTCCATGGCTACTTAGTGCAAAGAGACTTCCAAGGGAGGTGTGTGCTTTTGGGTCGCCACAACACCAAGGGAGCAGAATTCTGGCAGAATACAGATTGCGGAAACTGAGAAAGGCTGGGAATCATCAATGGTTAGTTTTTCTGGCAATATTACATCAGATTCTTATAGCCTGTGATCTAAGCTTTCCAACGCATCCAAGCACGCCCAAAAAGGAGCAGTAGAGCCCCTGCTACGGCCGTTATAGTAACCCATGGTGGAGCCGAGCCGCCCACCATACCCACGAACGGGACTGACGGGAGGCGCTTCGACGGTGGCCTGTCGAAGCGCCCTTCCTGTCATCCCAACGTGGGGGGAGGCTTGCCCTGGTCCAGAATACCATCCACATCCCTTTTTTTCATTGCCCATATGCCCTTGGAGCTCATTGAAGTCGAACTCGGATCACTGGTGGTGGAATTAATCCGTCACGAATGACGGTACCCAGATTCCACCCACCTACCACCCGAACTTCGGATGGGGCTAACTTTATGAGTTCTCAACCAAATTGAGCAAATGAAAGCTCGAAACTGCATGGAAAAATACAAGGAGTCCAAATTTGCAATCAGATCAGACATCCAACCACTCTCTAGTGGTCGAATCAGGAAAACGGCAAACGGCATCCATGGCAGGGGCACTTTTTGACAGTTTGTTAGCCCAGAGCATAGACCTCAGAACTGATGGTGTCTCATGTGCATTCAAAACACTGTTTTGGGGACATCATCTTTTATACTACGGATTTAGTGGTACTCTTGAGAAAAATCCAAGGAAAAAAAGACTGTTGCCCTTTGGAGTTGGTCAAACTAGTCCTCAATCCGTGGTAAGGAGAATCGATTTTTCACCGTCATCTTGTTTAGCGCCCGGTAGTCCATGCACATGCGTAAACCACCGTACTTTTTTTCACAAAAAGGATCAGCATATCATATGGTAAGTACGTGGATAAATTCACCCTTTTGAAAGGTGCTCCTTGATCTTGCATTCACCCTCTTGCCTCTCTGCTGGACTGAGGCAATACGTGGGTGTGAACAAAACGATCGCCTCAGGCTGCAGCAGAATCGTGTGGCCCATGTGTCATTGTGGTGGACACCCAGCCGGTGGATCTTGGAATTTATCTAAGAACTCCGCCAATAGAGATTTGATCTCTTGCGGTATGTCTTCCTTTACGTCATCCTCCAATTTCTGCACCTGAGCCAACAAATATCGACACCCTTCTCGAATTTGTCTCTTGGCCTTCATCGGAGATAAACTGGCATGGACTTTTAGTCAGTTTGGTGACAATTTCATACTTGGAATCAATGTCAAGCATCACTATACCTTCCAAAGGATCATGCATTTTGATTCAAAACACACCAGAGCCTTGTTGTCAAGGTACTAGGAATTGCCTAGGACCACATCAAACGGGTCAAGAAGATTGAGTACCTTCAACGTGATACTCTGTGTGTAACCTTGAATGCATTTTTTTTACAGTCACCGATCACGGGTAGCGTATGGTTGTCACCAATGACAAGTACACCAATCGATGGCTCGTATTGGAGGCCCACCTGTTGGGTAAAGCTAAAGCTAGGAAAGGTGTCATTCCCAATGGTGTCAGGCAGTACGTTCATAGGACCACTAGCTAGATTTCTTTTGAACTACGTTGTCACATTACCTCCACTCTTCCAAGTGAACAGGCTCAACGACAACAAGTCTTGTTTGTAATAAACATGGAATCTATACGGCCAACGCTGCAGTTCCCATGATTCACCTACTTGAGTCCACATCTTTTGGGCACATGTGAATTTCGCTAGCACCTTACAGTCTTTATTTTGGACTGCGTTGAAAATTTTGACCAAAGATACAGCAAACGAGATTGAACTCATCGATTTTAAGGCATTTGTTTCAATTACTGTGTCACACAACTTTTGCACAGTGATATCACTAACGAAATTTGAACTCATCTAAAAATCAAAATGTTCAACATCGTCATCTAAAAACATGAACCCACGCTTGTGATCTAGTTTTTCCCCTGAGTTGGCCCCACAAACATCACTCAGGGTGGGAAAAACCAACACCACGGCCTTGTGCGTTACCATGGCCGGTCCCATTGTCGCGACCATTTCATGTCCATAACCTTGTCCGTGGTATCCTGCTGCGCTATCCCCATGAGGTTCCGTAGCTGCGGCCAACGCCGCGACCTCTTGCCCACCATTAGTAGCCTCAGGGCACTGTGCCCTAAAGTGGCCAGGGTGCATGCAATTGTGGTAGAGATTGCCGCGGAAAGCTGTGTTTCAACGCTCACGCGCTGCCTGCAACTTGTCATTGTCGCGGCTGCGCTTGTTGTTAGGGGCCTTGTGCCCCCCAGCCTTCTTAGCTGTAGGGTTTGTGGCCTGCTTCTCCTTGGCCTTGCTTTGATGTCTGGCTTACCCAGCAGTCCCTGTAACATCCATGTGCATGTCGTGGCCTTGCTACACACGCGCGTTCGGCCGTGCATAAGAGTAGTACTTTGGGTTTTCCAAACACACTTTGCTCATGTAGTCACACAACATCCTCCACCTTGTCCACGCTTTGCCATTTGCTATTGTGGTGGTCTTTTCTCACTCGCCAGACCATCACACAAGTACTCGAGCAGCAAACACTCTAGGTACTTGAAGTTATAGGTTCCATTACCCTCAGTGAAGCTTTCGGCTTCCACCACGAGTGTAGTGAACTCACTCAAGTAGGCCTTAAGTGAGCTACCCAGCTGCTTAAAGTCCTTGATCTTGTGGAAGGCTCGTTGCACCTCCTCACGTTAGGTGCATTTTCTACGCATAATCGCATAGAAGACCTCCCATAACATGGATTTCCACTGAAGGTGTGATTTTTGCACCTCCCACTCCTTGAACACACACTTGAAGAGCTTTTCTTCAAGTCTCGTCGTGGCGAGGTCGTTCCACTGACCGAATGGCGCCTTGTGGACATGCAGGATATGATCCATGCCATTGAGCTAGTTGGTCATCTTCACTCCCTTCTAGAAGATCTCCAAATTGTGGAGGAAGGACGTGTTCATGACCGGCTTTGAAGTTGTTGAGGTAGGCAAGTCGTTGTTGCCACTGGCGATGGCCTCAACACCTGCACCCTGATGCGATCGCTGCTGCATCCGCACCTGGGTCACTCTTTGAAACGCCTTTTTGAGGTCGTCGCATCGGCGGCTTACCTCATGAGTGGCCAAACGCTACAGCTGTCGGTCACGGTTGAGGTCCATGATGCTCTGCCCAACGTGGGCTAGCACGTTGGCGAACGAGAACGTTAGCTATGTTGTCATCACAGCATTGGCAATAGCCTCCATGACCTTGTATTATCTATGCACCTTTACCAACTTCATGAGGGTATGATTCGCGTACATACCTTCAAGGAAGTCCACCTTCTGGAGGAGATTGTTGAGTGGGCATTAGTTTGTCCCATCGCGGTTACATCGTACGAAGGGGGGTCCATCCCCACTCCTCCGGGCGGTGCTACACCACTACCGTTGGTGGTGATCTTGAGTCAGCCTGCCACCTCGGCAGCCAACTCAACAAGCCTCCGGCGGTCATTGCGAGTTGCTTTGACAGTGAAGTTGTCCAGCTCGTGCTCACGGGAACTTCTCATGTGGCTGCTTTCGACACCTTTGCTGCTACCGGTGGTCTTGCTACTATTGGCAGCTTCATGCGGTCCGGCAAGCGGCTTGCCCTTCTCAAGTGACTGACTTGAGGTAGCCACATGATGATGGCAATGATCACAATCCCCATTGCCTTTGCCGTTGTCATTGTCATGCTCTTTGTTGGGGTCTATGCTCAGGTGGTCCTCCTCAAGCGCGTCATCTGTTGCGTGAGAGTCGTCCACGTGCACGTTGACGTGCTCGTTAGGCACTTTTTTGGCTTCCGCACGCTTCTTGGTATTACCGGGGTTGGTGCAGGTTGCCTTTGGCGGTACGGTTGCCTTTGGTTTGGCAACCGTGCCCCTGGCGGCAGCTCCTAAAACTTGGAGTCCACCGAGGGCGTGTGGTGAGGCCATCACCACCCTGCCCTTGTTGTTCTTGAACGGTCCGGCACTTGTCATTACGTCGCCCGTGTAACTAGCACGCGAAGACCATTTGTGAGGGTCATCCCATAACCTCAGGGAGGTGTCACCTCCCAGATTCACCCTGCTCTCACGGTTAGTGAGGTAGTTCCAAAATCTATTTCTATCTTTCTAGGCTACCAAAATCGACACAATCATGTGGTAGAAGAATACTATTTGTCTACGCCACCACGGTCGATACAATCAGATGAATTCTAAGAAAAACCCTAAGCCGTGACTCATGGCACTAGGCAAGCGAAGAAAGACTAGAAAATCAAAGCAAGGACAAGATGAAAAAACTACAAGAATTTGAGCATCGCTCAAAAAGGTGAGGAGGAGGGGGGGTCAACTGGAACCACACACTCCCTCCTCAATTTTCTTGTCTTCTTCTTCGTCTTATTGCCTTTGGTCTTCCTTTGCCTCTTCTTGAGTTCTTTTGGCGCACCTTAAGCCTCCTTGGAGGTGCCCTCCTGGTGCTCAACGGCAATAGGGCAGCCTCCAAACATTCACTAAGTGTCTCTTTTTCTTTTTTCTTTTTCTCTCAGGCTGTGAGAGTCCTTGGTCTTGGGCAAGGGCACTGCCCCGATTTTTGGGTGGAGGAGGAAGGAGGGAGCCTTGAGGAGAGGGGAAACATTGGTGATTTGGGGGTAGACACTCCCCAATCCATCTTAGAGACATCCACCTAGCCCCCTGGTGAGTGGAAGAAGAGGAGTTGGCAGAGAAAAATAGAGCTCCTCTAGAGCTTTCCAACGTAAGTTATGGTACTTGAAATGGTTACGTTTTAGGCCCGTATTCCTTTCTAGAATTTCTACTGCTGCTACATCTACTCGCAGTATTTTCTATCTTGCATAGCCGCTGGAACTGTCGCAAAATTGTTCGCGAGGGTCGTCCTGCTCTGATACCACTGTAACGGCTATGTCTCCAGATCCTGTACTTAGGCTATCATCAGAGTTCATATAATGGCTTCCAAAGCTCGCTTGAGGGATTATCCCCTCCGCGTCACTCTTGGGGAGGATTGTCATCAACGACCCGTGCAAGGAGACTCGGATATTTCAAGTCTCTGGAGGCCCATTCTTGTTTTTACCTTGCCCCCTCATTCTGGGTCCAAAACGAGGGGGTATTATCTTGAACTCCCGAGTTCGCACGCATTTTCCGGTTTTGACACTCATGCTTTGACATAAACAAAATCGAGTTTTGTTTTTGGCGCATCAGTGCAAAATCGTGGCATGCGATGCACGATCGGTGATTTTGCGCCAACACTCTGGCCTTTCTCACGTCACTCTCTCTCGCTCGCACCTATCCCCTGTCCTTGCTTGCTCTCGTTGGCAAGGAGGGCAAGCAAGGGCAAGGGCACGAGGCCATGAGCCTTGGCCTCGAGGCCCTCGTGACCTATTGGCCGCCGATCGAGCCACCAGCTCGATCGGCGACTGGTGGCTTGCTGGTGGGTGGCCAGCTGGTCATCTGACCGGTGGCCAGCCACCTAGCCTGCCGGCCGCCAGCCGGCCGGCGGCCAGCGCTAGGCTGGCCACCGGCCAGCCTTCACATTAGCGAGGAGTGGTTGCGAGCCACCCCCTTGCTACTGCAAGGTGGGAGGACCGAACTGGCCCTCCCGTTACACAAACAAAGAAAGTGCACCCCAATTGAGGTTCCCTCCTCATGTAGCAAACGGACGGGAAGCTTGGCCCACTGAGCCAAAACCAAGGTAGTTGAGGGTCTCCGACCCTCAACACATCCCATCCATTGTCCCACAGGCCAGGTCCAGTCCAAGCCTCATGGCACACTGGAGCTACATTCCTCCCACACAGGAATGGACCCACCCTCGGTGTCCACAATGGGTGTTGAATCCCGGCACTCAGATACCAAATGTAGCGAACGGACGGGAAGCTTGGCCCACTGGGCCAAAACAGTGGTAGTTGAGGGTCTCCGACCCTCAATTCATCCCATCCATCATCCCACAGGCCAGGCCCAGTCCAAGCCACGTGGCACACTCGCACTACACCTCCCCCCCAGAAACAACTCTGCTGTATTGGGGGGGTGTATCGGGTAGTGTATTGTACATCCGTTCGCTAATGTGCAAAACTGCATTTATACACATGTGAACTTATTTGGTACCCATCCAGATACAATAACCAATTCAACCTTCCAATACATTTTTACATAAAGGGAGGGAGGGGGATAATGCCGAGACCCTCCCCCCTCCCCCTTTTAAAAGTGAGAAGTGTATCTAGTGTGTGTATTGGTGAGTGTAGCCGATAGACATTGGTAAACTTGTACAAGTGTATTCTTTCTAGATCAGTCAATACCAATGCAGAACTTCAATCCTTGGGATCCGATGTTGTAAGAGTTTGCACACATAGTGCACTTTCATTGGATGTCCGTTAGATCTGATCCACCAAATCAAAGCCGTGACATGCAAATGCGGAGTCACGATGTGAATTCTCCTCGTACTGTTATTGATCTCGACATCAGTGAAGAACACATCCAAACTCTTTAGCCACATTTGCACAATTGGTCTTTTTGTATTTGCACAATCGAGCAATTTGGGGAGGGCCAACCAGATTTGGAGCTCACTCGAGAGCAGGGTGTTTCTCTTGATGGAAAACAACCTGTGCACCTCAATTGCCACAATAAGTTTGTGGATCAGATGGTTTTTAGGGATCTTCAGCGCCAACTATTTATGGTACATAATTATGCTGATTTGCGCTTTCCAGCTCGTGCCTCTAGCCATCGCTCTGGGTGTCGTGTTGGCGGAGGACACTTGGGAGGGATTTGTGGAGCTTGACGGATCTGCCACCGGGTTGGCCAGCAAGGTCATTGGTTCTGTGCTATTTTTCAAGTAGCCTCCAATTTTCATAACATTGCTACCAAGATGACTTGGAGAGTGCCATGAATTGCGTGCTACTATCCCTCCATCTCTCATTGCAAGGTCTGCAAAACTTTTGACTGTAAAGATGTGTCAAACACTTGTGCAAGTTCGTCACATAGGAGTAAAGTCAGCTCCCTCTGAAGCACCGCTATGCTCAAATACAAATTGTTTCATAAAGCAAAACTTGGATGGTGAATGGGGAGCTCCTGCAGAGCAAGGCACAGTAAAGAAAAATGGAAATGTTCGTCCGTTCCTCCCGGAACTGTTTGATCCCGAGGTTCGGGGAACACCAGACGTATCCGAGGGATCAAGCTGCTTGTTGAGGACTCTGATGAAAAACATTTGAGCTGTTGAATGCATCTAAATGGAACAAGTCTCCCCACGGTTAGAGAAGAGCCAGATGGATTCAGTGTATCAGAAAACTCGAGGAGGGCTGGAGGCATTAGTTTTAATTGTACTTTGATCAGAAGTGTTTGAAATGTCAAGTGCATAAATAGAAGCATGGGAACAAGAGCAAGGCATGATTGAGGCCTTGGATGTTGGATTCAGGTGGCATCTGCAAAATTTCATCATGAGTGGCTCTTTTGACTAACTTTGGTGATGATTCAAGAGGTTTCAAGAATATTGACACATGTTTTATGAAAGTGTAGAGTCATCAACAAATCAACCAAGTTATTCTTCAATATCTTACCTGAACCTTATGAGAAGTGGTCGATGTCTTCCAAACGTTTTGGAATTGAATATCAAGAGGCTTATGTTACGTCTCAGAAGTACAAAAGTCCCTGAACTCCAAGAGTGGGTGTTTCTATTCTTACATTCATGGCCCACAGCACGTCGACCTCAAAATTCTTACACCGGTCGGCCTAGGGAATTCTGGACACATGCCTTGACCTCCTGGGTTCCATTCCCAAAGGTTCTAATAGCGTCCACCACTTTCTAGAATGGTTAAAAGAAGTATCAAAAACAAAATTGACATTTTGATACTGTTCATTCAGCTTCTTGATGGTGCTAGACTTGAATAAAGACATGCCTCGACATTCTTGAACCCCCCCAAAAGTTTTGGCAGAGTTTCTCAAATCAGGAGACTGGTGGAGCCCAATCAACAGCTCTTGCTAGCGCCCTCACATCGCTGACTACAGGGGTTCCACCTCTCGGGTAGATCCAACTTGACATGAGTCCTTAACTCCACCAGAAAACTACAGTGACTTCACGTGCACCACACTCGTCCCGCTTTGCAAAAATGAACAAAAAGTTAGACATACGGTATGGACTTCAACGCCCACATTAGCAGTCCAGCGTGGCAGAGTCCACACAGTGTTTTTGCAAAATCATTAGTGGCTGTGACCTCATACTGACAAACTCTCTTTCTACTACAACAATGGCCTCAAACGAGATATTCAGTGATCACTCGTTGTATTCGGCATCCAAAACCATCTTCCGTGAATGGTGGCAACTGTCAATCTCATTGAAAGACCTCAATGTCAAATTCTTCTTGTGGCAAAGGAAATTCACATTCGACGGAAGCCTTGTCCCCGTTGGAAGGTGATGCTGTCAATCAACGCAATCGATGGCTCTGTTGAGCTTGCCAGAAATTAGGGAACATCGCGCACGACTTTCTCAAACAGTATTTGCAGGCCAAAAGGGGAAGAAAGATGTAGAGAAAAAATGAGTAGACAAGATGCAGCAAAGGACAACAGTAGACAACGGAACTCTTGCTTAGTCAAAAATTCTGCGTCGACAGATCGCCCATCTGAGCAGCTCATTTCAGTGCAGACAAAGGTTCCTGAGATAACACAGTTAGATAAGGGATACGAGGACGACCAACCAGCTGTATTGCTACGTGTACAACCGAGGGGTTGCTAGGTCACAGAACGGTACCGACGTTACTAGATGGAGGAGCTTTTTACAGTTTCGGAAGTAACAAAATGGCTCAAAAGCTGGATTTGCAGACTGAACCAAAAACGTTTGAAGGAAAAACCGTTGACAAATGAGTGCGGATCCGCTAACTTTGCAAACTCCCCCAACTGCAAATTGGAGATTTGAACGGCATAATGGTCTGGAGAACTTGTCCAAGGAGCGGCCAAAAAATCATCCTCCAACAAGATTTCATGTACCGACATAATCTACAGGTAGAATAGAGCAGCGGATCCATCTACGTCAACATGAATGGCAGAAAATGATGCCTACCTCTGGTCGAGCGACCCACAATACATCAGTGGTTACGGAATGCGACAGAGGTGGGAACAATAGAGACAGCTACTTCATTTGAAAGATACCAGTCAATATCCTTGGACGTGGGCAAAGAATATCAAACAAGCATGGCTAGTCCATGTTGATGCAGGGGAGGTAGAAGAGATCACAACAGCCGAGGCAACCACATCGGCCTCGGTACTGGACATGTTTGCATTCATTTTGGAGGAGTTTGCATCACTCGTCAAGGATTTCAAAGGGGTTTTTCCGGAAGAAATACCCCAAAAGCTACCTCTGCAACCAAACATTGATCACCAGATAGACTTGAAGCCGGATAGCAGACCGATGGCAAAGGGAACCTATCGGATGAGCAACCACGAGCTGATCAAACTTAAGAAGTAGCTTGACAATAACTTTAGTTACAGGTTCATTAGACCCTCAATATCACCCTGCGAGGTACTTTTACTTTTTGTGAAGAAGAAAATCAGAGAAATGCGGATGTGCATGGACTACCGAGCATTGAAAAGCATCACCGTCATAAAATGAATGAAGCTTTTAACCAACTCTCTCGGGCCCAAAATTTTGCCAATATTGACCGACGCATGAGCTGTTATCATATCAGTGCATCTGATTAGGACGTCTTGAAGAAAAAGAATTGCACTAGACACAGGTACTTCAAGTTTACGGTTATGTCGTTTGGATTCACAAAGGCCCTTGCAACACTCATGGCGGTGATGACCAATATTGCTCACTCGTATTTTGAAAACTTTGTCGCCGTACATCTCAACGACATCCTAGTGTACCGCCGTACCCCGAAAGAGCACCATGGACATCTCCAAAAAGATCTCGAAGAATTATAATGAGATCAATTTTGCAGAAAACTCTCGAAATGCGACTTCAGCCATCGTTCGATCAATTTTTTTGGCCACGTCATTGGCGGTGGATAGATCACCAGGGGCCCGAAGAGGTGGAGGCAGGCATTGATTGAGCAACGCTAACCAATGTATGGAACATCCAAGTGTTTTTCAAATTCTACAATTAACACCATTGATCTGTGGAAAAAACAACTACGCTCCGGCATATGAGCCTCTCTCCGATCTCACTCGTAAAACTACTTTGTCAACGAGCAGTAATCATTTAACTCTTTGAGAAACTCTCTGACCTCTACGCCAGTCCTACGATTGGCAGATCCAACGGTGGACTTTGTCATGGCCACCGACCCGTCCGATCGAGCAATCGCAGCCGTTCTTCTCTCAAATGATGCCGGTCAAGAACAACCAGTCACGTAGATGTCGCAAAAGCTATGCGGGCCGGAGCTCAACTACGCGGTGCACAATCAATAATTTTTTGCGTTAGTGCACGCATTCAACACAAAGCGGTGCTACTTGGAATGCTGAATATGCATTGTCTGCATGAACCGTAATGCATTAAAGTATCCTAATACTATGCCGGATATGAGCAGTTGACAAACTCAATGGATGGAGTTCCTTGAGTCCAACTTTGACTATGACATCAAGTACCAGCCTAGAAAACGAATATCGCAGATGCTCTGAGTTGGTGACCAGACTTTATGGCCAAGATCAACACGCTTCTTGTTGTATCAGACCCGTAATGCACGCGATTGTTTGCGAACGGTTGCAAGGAGATCAACTTGTACGAGAAGACCGAATTCTGGTTCAACGACCCCAACCAGCGACGGCGATTCACTTGCCAGGTTGTCAAACCACTGAACAAAGAACTACAATGGCTGCTATTTGAGGAGTAGCACGACACCGGTCCAAGTGGACACTTCGACAAGGAAAAAATGCTCAAGAAGTTTGCAAAGTATGACTGGTAGGACAAGGTGCAGATGATCACAACAGTATTCTGCAAATCTTGCAACACTTGTCAGCGGTTAAAAAATAATCGCACGAGACCACCAAGACTACTCTAACCTCTCCTTGTTCCCATGGAGCCGTGGGTCAACGTCAGCATGTACTTTGTGACAGAGTTTCCTGCCACTCCCTAGGGCTACGACGCCATCCGCGAGGTGGTGGACAGATTTAAAGAATGTCACTCTTAATCCCCACAACAACCATTGTCATTGCCAAGGGAATGGCACACCAATTCCTAAATCAAATCATGCAAATGCAAGGTGTGCAATGAATCATCATCAGCGACATAGACGGCATATTCACTACCCGTTTTTTGTGCGAATTGTTGACGCATCATGGCAGTCGGATCCAGCTATCAACAACTTTCCACCCTCAAACCGATGGGTAGTCTGGGCAAACCAATCAGACGCTCAAACAACTCCTCAGCACATGATGAGAACCGCATAGCACAAGTTGGCCAGCAAAACTGCCAACCGCCGACCTTGCATGCAACTGTGCCAGTTCCACCAGAACGAAAAAAATTCCATTCGAGGTGGTCTATAGCAAAATTCCCGCCACACGGACAGGACTTCAAAGCTAGAGGCCGAAATCCACTGACAAGATTTGTCCAACATTTGGGAAGAAACGCCGCCAAACCCTTGCAAAGACCTAGGCAACTATGGAACGAGTGGCCAGCCGGCATTGGAGTGATGATGTGTTGAGTGCTGGCAACCACTTCCTACTCATCTCGGCAAACATCAAACACCAAGGAAAGGACTTTGTAAAGCTCAAACCCAGGTGGTTGGGACCATTGGAGATCAAGCTAATCCAAAGCCCTGTTGTAGCTTGACTTTGCTTGGCTGACGGCATGGCAATCCACCCTCCGTCTCCTACTCAAGTAGTCGGGGATACGATGTACGTGATTGAAGAAATCCTTGGAAATTGAAGCCATGGAAACGAAGCCGAATATGTTTTCAAGGGGCATGGCTACAAAGTAGCGCACAACAGCTGGGAGCCTTGCGAAAACCTCGTAGACGTCAATCATCTAATCGACGGTTACTACTACCGTCACGTACCTATGCCTACTTATCTGTTTTTTCATTTATGGTCCACTGTGCTTCGACCTTTGGATTTTTATGCCGATCGGTTGAGGACATGTTGGCCACCTTCCTTGACCTCTGGTGTTCTGTTCTTGAATATTTTGACGACGTTGATCAATTTCTATAATGGTTAACAGAAGTATCATGAACCGTATTGATGTTTTGATACCGTTTGGTGGACTTCTTGCCTCGATATCTCCAAACCTCCTCAACTTCTTGGTGTAATTTTGTAAATTTACGACTCACAACGTGACCTCGTGATAAAATGCGAGGAAGATTCCAAGCCTCCTAGCTTTGCTGCTACTGACGTGGCGACATAGTCTAGTCAGCTGGTGCATTAGCAAGCAAGCAGGTACAAGAAACAACAAGAGTTAGGCTAGGGACACGCAAATTCTCATAAGCTCTGGTAGTTTAGTAGTGCAGAGAGGAATGACAACTGACAAGTACAGAGAAAAAAAATCTGCCACGGCGCACGGCGGGTGACACACACGGCAATGTCAGTTTGTCCCGAAACCGGCCGTAACTCTACGCACAGATATCCAAACGCGACACCGTCTCAATCTAGAGATGCAGAATCTCAAGCCAGATTCTACAATAGTCACACGCACAGGTCTGGCATCAATCTGTGGATACACAATGCAAAGCATGCAAATTGGGCTCAAAATCCAGTCAATCGAGAAAACTCTACCGACTACAGAAAAACTACGAAGCATCCCAGCAAGCATCTGGGATGTTGTGGCAGCTGCCTGGCAGCTACCGGTGGGTGGAGCCAGCACCCATCGGTGCTTTAGCACTAGCTGTGCCCGCATCAGGGATCTACACAAGCATGGACATGGTCGAGTAGTCATGATAAGCTATACTGAGAGACGGGGATGACTCACATCACAACACTCCCCCATGACTCGATGGTACGCATGTCCATACACGTGCAGAATTGACACAAGTGCTCAATAATCCATGGTCACACACCCCACTCTCAGCCGCTCTTGGGCAAGGGACGAAGCCCGACAGAACGAATAGCCACCATGAACTTTCTACGTGCAAGTGCCTTCGTCAAGAAGTCAGCCCACTACATGTCCATGCCGACCTAGATGACAAAGATCACCTGTTGTCACAAGATCACGCACAAAGTGATGCTCAATAGTAGTGTGCTTTGTGTGTGTACAAAATACACTAGAGCTCTCTGTAATAGGAAGAGCACTTTGGTTGTCATAGCGCAAAACGGAACAGACATTGCAGCCACACCACCTCAGCAACCCCAATCCCTAGAGCAACATACTGAGCCTCTGATGAGCAACGTGTGATACAACCCTGCTTGCCGCCGTGCCACAACACAACTATGCTACCCAGTAGGAACAAATACCTTGTCCGATTGCACCCATCAGGACTCCATGCCCAGTCACTCTACGTAGCCGTCGGCTACCACCGCACACTGTCGTCAAAAGCAGAGTCTGAGGTACAGTGTGGAGACAACGTATCGTACCATTCACACAGCCACGTGAAGGGATCTTGCTCAAGTACACTGTGAAAACTGTGTAAGGAGGTTGACAAGGAAAGTAATATTGGGTTATGTGGCAATGGCTAGGTACATCAAAGAGCCAATCAGGCGCAAGTACAGGATCACGTCCACTGTCTCCCCCAGCTGTGCTTGATCATCCAAATTCAAGGCATCCTGCCCATCAGGTGTGATGGGAGTGGAGGCTGTGGGAACTGCACCAAGGAGGTTAGCAAACCGCTCCTCCACAACGCTGGTGTATCGTGCTTGATGCAATAAGAGTGTCCGCCGCTGATGATCACACACGACCTCCATCCCGAGAAACACAACTATAGGACAAAGGTTCTTCATCCTGTACACAGCCTGAAGGACTGTCTTGGCCTCCTACACGGTATCCGTAGAAGGAGACGCAATCAAGAGGTCATCCACATAGACTAGGATGGCGGTGAAGATCTCTGCTGTCCATATGAGAAAGAGGGACGGGTCAGCGTCACTATGCACATAACCCACACGTATCAGTGTGCCGGTGATCTCCATATTCCAGTTCTGGGTAACTATTTCAAGGCATACAAGGCCTTGCCCAAGCGCAAGACATTGTCACCGACCTTGAATCCAGGTGGCTCGACCATGTAGATCTCCTCCTCTAAGGTGCGATGGAGAAATGTTTTGTTCACATCCATCTGGTGCAGCTGCTAGTCCTGGTGAGCAACAATCCGAACAGAACACGAAAGGTGGTCATGTGGCCAACAGGTGCAAAGGTGTCAATAAAATCTACTTCCTCAACCTTCGAGAACCACTTGGCCGTCAAGCGAGCCTTGTAGCGATCCAGTGTGGTATCAGGCTTCACCTTCTTGTGAAAGACCCACTTGGCTTGTACAGCCTTCCGCCCAGGCAGGAGGTTGACAAGCTCATAGACACCATGCTCACGGATGGCTCTCAGCTCATCCTCACAAGTAGTACGCCATAAGTCTGCATCCTGAGCTGAGATTTCCTCCTTCAACATACTTGGATCAGGCATTGTTGAGGGAGAGCTTTGGGTGGCTAAGACACATGCCTTTGGACTCACTCTGGCCACGACAAGGTCGGCTGCGGTATCGCAAGCGGCCAAGAACTCTCCGGGGACTAGCTCGTGGCCAAATCATCATGCTAGATTCATCTAAATGTAGTCTTCCCAGACACTCAAGCCAAGGGCCTTTGTGCCAGGCTCGCCACTATGAACACTACGAGTCGGGCATATAGGCGTTGAGTCAGCATTCCGTTGAGCCCTAGAGCCGAGTGGTCGGAGACGACCACCGAGCACGCGGGAGTAGCCCGATATTGATGCGTTCACCTGAGGCTACGGAGAAGGCTGCTGTTCCATAGCCATAGGGGGAATAGGTGCATGCACGGGAGTGGGTGTGAGAGAGGGGAGTCACGCTCGTACGGGATCAGGTGTGCCTGAGGGGACCGACACTGGCACGTGATCAGCTATGCCAGAGGGGACTGACACAAGAAGGGGATTAGGTGTGTCCGAGGGAATTTGTACTGGCATGGGATAAGGTGTGCCAGAGGGGTCTGACACCAGCATGGGATTAGGTGTGCCAGAGGGGACTGATAAGGCTACTGGAAAAATAGCCAAAATGGCCGTATCATCATCAGCTGGAGCCCGGACCACCGGTGAGGAGGCCTGGACGGATCCATTCCTAGGTCTAGACTCCCCCATCCACCGGGAGGCCACACAAGTAGGAACGTGGTCGGCGTCCAGCGAAAAAAGTTGGACAAGTCGTGGTAGGTTCGAGCCTCAAAGAAGACAGCATCTTGAGAATAGACAATGGGATGGCGAGCAGGGTCCCAAAAACGCCAGGCCTTTGACTGCGGGGGGATGCCAAAGAAGGTACACATGCATCCCCGAGGTGAGACCTTGGACCCCTGTTGGTCCCCAGCATACTAGACACAGGCAAGGAACTCCCAAACACAGGCGAGATGGAGATCAGCACTATGGCTGAACCACAACTCGTACGAATTGATATGGTCTAGAAGCGGATCATGTGGCAAACAGTTCTAGATCCGCGTCATGTAGGAGAAGTCCTCAAAGGCAACGGACTCTGAAAGACCCCTCTCATACCGCATAGCGCGAACCACATCCTCCATGGTATGGTTCTAACGCTCAGATACACCGTTCTACTATGGTGTAGCAGGGGTAGAGAACTAGTGAAAAACACCACGCTCAGCGGAGTAGGCATCCATATTGCCTAAGTACTTGCCACCATGATCTGAGTGGAATGTGTGCAGGGTGTGACAACACTGATGCTCAACTATTACAAGCCACGGGCGGACCGGTAGTGCGGCATCACTCTTTTGGCGGAGGATGTAGACCTACCGCATCTATGTAAAGTCATCGGTCAGAGTGAGAACATATCGACCCCGATCAAAGAGGGGCTCAACTTGGAGAGGACTGAGAAGGTCCAAGTGGACCAACTCTAGTGGTTGTAGTGCCCGGGAGGAGGATTCAGGATAAGAGCAGCGATGCATCTTACCCCAGGCGTAAGAAAGACAATCGGTCGTGGTCGGCTTCTCCAAGCAAGCCGTGTCAAGACCAAGAGCTGGCTGAGTTTGAATGAGCTTGGAAACAATGTCCAAGCTCACATGGTAGAGGCGACAATGTAACAAGCAGTGGTACTCAATAGACAGAACACCAATGAAAAACACATGCTGTGAACCGAGGGGCGCCCGGCGTGACGGTCACACGCCAAACCCTTGGGATAAACCACCCACCCTTGACCCCTTGGTGTATTGGCCAACCCTTGAGATGTCGCATAACCCTCTCCTGACAGCAAGAACACTGGTAGTAACCGAGGTTCCCACCGTGCGACTCTCTCGGCGGCGTTTGCACTTCGGTGCGCTGTGAAAGACTTGTAGGATGGAATGGTCGTGTGCAAGGCAATGCTTGGAATCCAAGGAGATTTGGGCAAGGAAAGAATCCTTTAGACTTGATAGATCACTAGAAGGCAATGTACAGAGTCTATGGGTATGATTGGCATGCCTAGAACAATCCCTAGGCTTCCTTATGTACCAGCCCCTCTGAGTAAGCCGAAAGCTCCTTGTCACTTTGAAGCCCTCTACTGAGGTGCACTCATGCAAACAACACATGCATCATGTAGTATGTGTCGCAAGCTTTCCGACACACCAAATACTGCCTCAATTTGTGGAGAAACAGCTGAGTTATGGCCGGTTGAATGCTCCACGCATGACTGCCACTCGCTGCACAGCCTATTGAGGTCGTGGCCAACCGAAGCGCCCTTGCTTTCGAATGCAGCTCCAGCCACCATCCCAAAGCGCCCATGGACCCCAATGAACCTTGTCACATTGGCTGAACATCCATCCAGGGGTGCTTTGGCTGTAGTGGGCAAGAAAGTCGCTCCACCTCGTTGGGGTCGAACCGGTGCTCCCGTCCATTTTCCGGACACGCACCACCCAGTTTTGCCCGTCAGTATCTTTCTCGTCGTTGCACCGAATGACCCGGTTCATGAACCAAACCTGCACGGTTTTTCACGTAGAACACAATCATGGCCTCAAAGAAGTGTTTGATTCCATCAGGGTGATGAAAACACCGCCTTGACCGGTGGGTCTCATAACATTACCCCCTCCCCTCCGAGGCACGCCGTCCCGGTGCGCTCCCAGCAGACTCAGAAGACGTCATCTGCACCACCGCTCTGGCTGTGGGGATCCAGCAGTTGTGCATTCACAGGTATCTTCCACCCTTTTCCATTCTAGCAATGTGAAAAATGAGCCTCACATGCGTCCAGCCTGCCACCAACACCGGTGGAGGAGCCGTTCCCGCAGCTGTAGTTGTTGCGATCTAGTAGCACCTTCATCCACGAAGAATTCCCTTGGCCTTCAAGTGCTTGTCCGCCAATCTTAGAATCCATCGTTGCATCATGCGGAGCCACATAACCCTCCGTAGCAGTGGTTTGACTGCTAGGAACCTCTTAGCAGTCAAATCACTGCTAGTGACCGAGGTTACCGCCACACAACGTCTCATCCTCACCCCACCGATCTGGCGAAGTGGGATCCCGTCCCCTTCAAGACCACAAGATTGCACAACCAATCCGGTTCCACACTCCAAGCATGCAACCAGTCCCGGTCGATGAAGAAGACATAGTCATCCATTGGGCATGGATGAAGAAACACCTCGCACGTAATACCGCCCACATGGACATGTTGCTTGACAAGAGGTCTGCTGCATGCCACCAATATGGACATCTGTCACATCGCCGATGCCCCCTCCAAGGTGCAATGCCAGCCCCCTCCTTGCAGTCAAGTTGTTGTAGGAGCTGTAACCCTCGCCGCCAACTAGTACACCACGCAGCTTCCTCCGACCCTTGGAACCCCAAAACCAGAATCCCAAGAACCAGCCCTGCGAAAACCCCTAGAATTGCCAAGCCCTCCTTCAACCGACAACAGCAAACAGACAGCACAGTAGTAGGAAAAACGCCGTTCCGGCCTGGTGCTAATTTGGTGGATGAAGGATGTGCAGCAGCGAGAAACCTTCCCCTCACTGCTACTGCCCAATGCCTTGCTTTGCCTTGCGCTTGGGGCACTCCTTCCTGTGGTGACCCACCTCGCCGCAACACCAACACTTGCCCCTCGGTTCTCGTTGCCACATAACACTCCACCTTCTACTTGACGCATATCAGGGGCCTCACGACAATGACGAATAGCATGAATTTCCGACTCGTCAAGCCAGACGGTACTGTGAGGTCCATCCAAATTGCAAGCCAACTAAGCTCCACCACAAGCATCATCACGGGCAACAGACATGGAAAGACAAGCTGTCTCAATACCACTTGGCTGTTACAATAGAATTGCACCTCCCTGAGTACGAAGCACCAGCAGCTGACAAAGCTACACGATCGTGCGATCCCGAGGGTCCATATCACCGTTGCCGCCTGGTGAAACGAATTTGTCTGCTGCAGTCGTGGTCGTGGCACGTCCCATCCATGTACCACTTGAGAAGATCCACTGCATGTGCACCGCCTAAAGGCCGTGCATGATCCGAGTCCAGTTAAGAGGCCGCTCAAAATCTGCGTAATGGTGAGCGCCTCCACAATTGTAGCAGTGGAAAGAACATCCACTACCACTACTCGTGAGCCGCCACTGCTACTGCTTTTGTTGTCCCTTTCCACGTCGCTTCTTCCCCTATGCGGCCGCTGTAACGTCCTGAGTGTGGCCACTCGGGGTAGAGGAGGAGGACGAGGAAGTGGTGGAGGTGGGATAGGTGAACTGGGATAGAAGCAGAGGGGTCGTCGTCACTGCTGCAACAAGTGGACTCTCTTGATGGGCGATGGCAGCCTTATGAGAAAATGTGACTTGGAGGAAGTAGCGATGGGCCGAAGGAAGCATCTACACTGACTCTGACAACTCAGAGAGAGCCACACGGTTGAAGCCCGTAAAGAGCTTCACGTGGTTCAAGTGTACCTCTATCATGATGGTGTCGAGCTTCCGCAACTGCGTCCCGCCACTAATCCCAAGGCACGTGTGAAGGCGCATCGCGTGCCTCCAGTAGTCAACTACAAGCTCTGTGGAACCTTGACGCAGGGAGTGAAACTCACATGATCGGGCCGCCCTCGTGGCATGGGTCTCCACAGCGAGAAGTGCCAGGGCCAGCTCCCCGCCCAGGCGTGGATCTGCTCTAATTTCGGTCCTGGTCTCACCCAGGCACGGTCGGAAGTCGACCATAGTCTCTTGCGGCATGGCGTACAAGAGACCGCGCATTGCTCTCGTTGCTGTCTGGACCTCATTAGCATCGCAAGTCTCGTACTGGCTGTGGTAGTAAGGCCAGACGCTCTCGAAGTCGGCCCAAACATGAAACAAGGTCTCCTAATGATCAAAGCCCTCATTGTTGTCGTAACCGGGTGGAGTTGTCTCGAAGTCCTTCGGTCATTACTCCATGGGGAGGGCAACCTCAAGCTTGGGAAATGGTGGGCGAGGCATAAGGATACCACCACTGAGAGAAATGCCACCAAAGGTAGATGCTGCTAAACGACATGGCTCGCCGCGGCGGCGAGAAGGTGACGGGGTGACAGGCTGGGATCCCAGTCGCAGCTCAAGAATGAGCTGCTGAAGGACACAAATCTTTTCCTTACGTGTGGCATCCTTCGTTTCCTCCGCATCCCAAGTGTCAACAAATGATGAGGGGTGCTGAGGTCGCGATGCTATACAAGGCATACACTGCTGAACGGATGGTGCAGCTCCAACAAGTCCTCCTAGTGTCGGCCGAGGCCCTTAGACGAACCCTCAATAACTCTGTGATCTCTCTAAGTGTGTCGATCTGATGCTGTTGCTGGCAATGCATCATGCATCTGACGAAGCTCGTCGATCTTAAGTGACTACGAGAGGAATAACAACTGACAAATACACATCATGAATACTTGCCATAGCGCACAACAGGTGATGCATGCGGCAATGTTAGTTTGGCCCAAAACCAGCCCAAAACCACTGTTTTGGCTGTAATTCTACGCATAGGTATCCAAACGCAACACTGTCTAAACCTATAGATCGAGAGTCTCCTGTCAAACGCAACGACGGTCACACACACAAGTCCGGCATCGATCAGTGGACTGATGTTGCAAAACATGCAAATCGGGCTCAGAAGCCAATGCACCAAGAAAACTCTAGCGACTATAGAAAAACTGCAGAGCATCCGAGCAAGCACCCCGGACGTCGTGGCAATTGTCTAGCTCCTGCTGGTGGGTGAAGCCACCAACCGTTAGTGCTTTAGCGCCAGCTGGGTCCGCATCAGGGATGTGCACGAGCATGGACACGGCCGAGTGGTCATGGTAAGTTGAAAAAACAAGGGGATGAATTAAATCACAACACCTCGCACGCGTCACTCGGCTTGAGTGGAGAAGACATAATATATGCCTTATTGCGATTATCATCACTATACATGAGCGCTCAACTTATATGAAAATTACCATCAAATAGAAATTCATAATTAATATGTTTTTCCCATTTTCCCAATTCCAGCTATCTTCTACTACTTCGCACCTCATCCCTATGAACCACTAACGTCTCGCTCGGCAAAACAAAGTGGCGGCTGGCCAAAGATGCCCTCAGCAACTTGAATTTAGGATCGATACATCTCAGAGTGATTGGAGATGACTATGTCTATGGGAATTTCCACGCATGCATCTAAGGAACCCCACCACTGCTCTGGGATTGCCCCCCCTCAATCTGGTTGCTACCACAGGCCCAAAGAACGTTGGCTGAGGCCCCTAAAACAGACCCAGTGCGACGAGGCCACGGTCATCATCGTGCGAAAGCTCGTTAAGAACGTGTGGATGGGCTTTGTGCGATCCCATCGATCGCACATGCGAGAAAGGGACCTCTCCCCGCGGATAACGAAGGGGCAGCAGCCGCCTACCACATCGCCACCACGTGTGGCCGCCCTTTCGCCTGCGCCGTGCTCGCCAAGACAGACAGTGCCATGGCATGCCATGGCATAGACCACTCGCTCGGGTTGTTTGTCGCGGGCCATGGCATGGACCGCTCGCTCGGGTTGTTTGTGGCGGCCGTACCGTACGGCCGTACCGTCGCTTTTCGAGTGGCTGAGCGACCACGTGAGGGGGCGCTGCCGCTGGTTTGGGGGGCATCCTCATCTCGAGGGAGTCCCTAGTAGCCACACTAGCGCGACGTCGTTCTCTCATCCTCTCTCCAGCCCTCGCATCGGACGACCCATCTCTCCGGACGCCTCCCACTGCTGCTGAGAGGAGGGTAAGGAGGGCAGCGTCGCAGCCAGGCCAGTTGGGTGCAGGCGTGCCAGCGTGATCTCCTCCTGCCTTAGCGCGGCAAGCATACGGCACGCGCCCAAGCAGCCCCCAAGCACCCCTTCCCGACACGGTGTCCACCGTCCCTCCCATCCAACGCTTTCCTTTTTGTACATATGCATAGGGCCGCCGTTGCCGCCTGCATCGCTCCGCATCTTGTCGGCGTCGTTCGACTGACCCTGTCCTCAAGTCTGGTGTTCCCCGTCGACTGAAACGCCTCTGTACCTTTGCGTGTCTGTCCGCCACCTTTACCGGACCCTCCAACGGCGGCCGATCAACCCGTCGGATTCAGGGTGATTCCTAGAGCCGACTCGGATTTTGAGTAGTTCCCAATGGCGACCGCAACCACGACGGCCGCCGCCGGCCGACTTCGCTGCGGCGGCGCCTCCCCTTGCTCGCATCCCTCGCCATCTCCCTCGCGTTCTTCCTCTGCCGCGCCGTCGCTCCTGGCGGTGCGCGGGTCTACCGCCACTGCCGCACCTTGCACGGGCAGCAGCAGCAACAACAGCAGCAGCGGAAGCAGCCGTCGCCGATCCGCCGGGTAAGCACACGGACAGATAGAGGGACGGTGATAGGCTGGGCGAAAGGCGTGTCCACTGCGGCGTGGCGCCGGCAGACCACGTGTCGTGCATTGGAGGCTGCATGCATGGCGCACACGCGACTGTCGGCGTGCTCGGCGTTCGTCCCGCAGCGAAGTGCGGCTCAGATGTGT
>SZWC01004184.1:10268-30776 GCA_023375785.1 Penium margaritaceum
CCAAAACAGTGGTTTTGGGCCGGTTTTAGGACAGATCTTGCACTGCCGCGTGCGACACCCGCCGTGCGCCGCGGCAGGTACTTATGCCATGGACCTGTCATTTGTCATTTCTCTCTGCAAATGCTATTGAAGTATTCTGACACTTTGCCTTTGTGTCGCCTAGTCAAACCCTTGCCGTTGTGTGCATGACTTGTGACTGTCGTCACCGTCTGACCAGGCACTGACGCCTAGTCAGCGGCGGTATCGCTAGGACGCTTCCACGCATTTTCTCATGGTATCAGAGCAGCGAGACCTCTCTTGCTGAGCTGCGCCGTAGAGACGCACCACCGGCAGCAGCAGTGAGAGTCACCACCGACGCCGTATCCTGGGACTCGTTGCAGCGGTTTTCAGTAGCGACATCACCACGCAGTCCCGTCCACCTCACCCGGTGAGCTATGTCAGTCACCAGCTCCAGCAGCCAAGCCGAGCAGCAACGAGCAGCGGCAGCGGCAGTGAGCAGCACCAGCGGCAGCAGTAGCCGCGGGCAGCAACAGCAGCGCGGCGGCAGCAGCAGCAGCATTGATTGCGCTCGCTGCAGCGCCAGCAGCAACAGCAGCAGCAGCAGCAGCATCGCAGCAGCAGCAGCAGCATTGCAGCAGCAGCAACATTTCAGCAGCAGCAGCAGCTACAGCAGCAGAGCAGCAGCAGCAGCAGCCGCAGCGGCAGCAGTGCTGCGCAGCAGCAGCCACGAGTGCTGTGCTGTGCAGCAGTGCTGCGCAGATTTGCGCAGACTCTGCGCAGCTGCGCAGATTCTGCGCAGCTGCGCAGCCGCGCTGGGGGTGACGAGGTCCCCCCCACCCCGCGCAAGGGGGTGACGAGGTCGCCCCCTTTGGCCGCGGAGCGGCTGACGCTCGCGCGGATTCGCGAGAGAAGAAAAAAAAGGGGGGGGAGTCGAGTTGACGTCAGCATTTTTGCTTGTTGACGTCGTCAGGACATGCTGACGTCAGCAACCACCTGCTGACGTCAGCACCATACTTAGCCAAATTTTTGGCCGGACAGTCAAAAATTGCCAGCGTCTCAACTCCTCGAGAAACGCTGACGCTTTTGCAATCTGACAAACCTGACCTGTCTACCCATACTGAGAGGCGACATGAACTCGTCGGACAACAAGGGGAAGGCAACAGATGATCCCTCCTCCTCCTCTTCTGGTGTCCTGAGCCCACGCTCGCAGGCCATTGAGGACCTGCGGAGCCAGCAGGTTGAGATGCGCCACCTACAGCGGGAGCAGACTGATGCCATCCGTACGCTGACTGAGCTTCTGCGTAGCCAGTCCACAGTCCCACGGCAGGTTTCCGAGGGAGCTGCCGGCGTCGCGGTCTCTACATTGCAGTCGGCTCAGGCACCCGTTACAGGAGCTCGACCTGACTCACTCACCCGTACGCTGACTGAGCTTCTGCGTGGCCAGTCCACAGTCCCACGGCAGTTTTCCGAGGGAGCTGCCGGCGTCGCGTTGTCTACATAGCAGTCGTCTCAGGCACCTGTTACAGGAGCTCAACCTGATCCACCACCTTCTGACCTCCTGGATGATGAGCCATTCATGCCAGGCATGACAGACGACTCCCCGGATCATGAGATTCGAGTTCTTCAGGAGCGCCTCCGTCAGCTGCAGACGGGCACCAGATCTCCTGGGATTCCTGCGGTGCGATCGTCACCCGACTATCCTGGTGACGATCCCCTTCCAGGAGTCTTTCCCGTCTCTCGTCCTCCTCGGCCTGCGGTTGCCCTCCCCACGGAGCGGCAACCCAAGGACTTTGAGACACCACCTCCACGATACATCACTGAGGACGGCTTCGACTGCTGGGAGATCCTCTTTCAGGTTTGGGCTACTTCAGAGGACGTGTGGCCCTACTACCACAGCCCGTATCAGCCTACAGACCCAGCACAGGTGCTGACAGCAGCCAAGGCGATGCACGGACTTCTCTATGCCATGCCACGCAAGACCGTCGTCGACTTCCGTCCTTTCCTTGGCGAGCCCGGCACAGGCACCGGCGCCGATCCACGCGGAGGTTGGGATCTGGCCCTATCCCTGCTGGCCGCAGAGATGCACGCCATCCGTGCAGCACACATTCGTGCCTTCCACTCTCTACGTCAGGGGCCTGCAGAGCCTGCAGCTGATTACTGGCGACATGCCATGCGCATCTACACGCGTCTTGGGACCTCCGGAGGCACACAGCTGTGGGAGCTCCGTACGATGATGCTCGGAGTTCTCCTTGAGTATACTGACATCTTCACACGGTACAGCGACGCCGTCCTCGAGCCCTTTTCAGCCACTCTGCAGCTTCTCCCTTGGGCGCATCAGCTCTTCCTCCGAGTGACTTCAGCCCGCGAGGCAGCCGTGGCCCATCATGAGACTTCCCTTGTTGCAGCACTCGTCGCATCACCACCATCATCCCTCTTGCAGTCTCCTTCTTCATCCTCCATCACGTCCTTGTCTTCCTCCTCCTCTTCAGCCTCGCCCACACCCACTCAGACACAGGGTGTTGCAGCAGCAGCTCAGGGGAAGAAGAAGAAGGGGAAGCGGGGACCAGGTCAGCAGCAGTCACAGCAGCAGTCGTCCTCCAGTGGTAGTAGTGGACGTTCTGTTCACTGCTACAACTGTGGAGGCGCCCATCGCTACACCGAGTGCCAGCAGCCGCTCGACTGGGCGTGGATTACTCGTGGGCTCCAGGCTGCACACGCCCTCNTCTTCCTCCTCCTCTTCGGCCCCGCCCACACCCACTCAGACACAGGGTGTTGCAGCAGCAGCTCAGGGGAAGAAGAAGAAGGGGAAGCGGGGACCAGGTCAGCAGCAGTCACAGCAGCAGTCGTCCTCCAGTGGTAGTAGTGGACGTTCTGTTCACTGCTACAACTGTGGAGGCGCCCATCGCTACACCGAGTGCCAGCAGCCGCTCGACTGGGCGTGGATTACTCGTGGGCTCCAGGCTGCACACGCCCTCCGTTCCGCGTCCAGCACGTCATCCTCGCATTCCTCCAGAAGCTTGGCGGCCACGACTGCAGCTGTTCTTGCTTCTCCACCGACGAGTAGCAGCGATCCGGACCCACGCGACCGCACCATTGCCAAGCTTCGACACCTTCTGGCGCTCCGCTTTTAGGGAGGTGCGAGTGTGTTGTCACAGTCGAGTGATTCACAGACTGTCGGTCCGTCTGTCCATGTGGCTCGGGATGACTCGTGTGGGGGGGCACAGTCGGCATGTGATGATGATGGGCCTGACAGTACAGATTGGATTCATGAGTCTCACCTTTGTGCCCTTCGTCGTTTCTCCCCACCTGCTGCTCAGCGTCTGTCTGAGGCCGAGTGTTCTATTGCCCGTTGTACAGTGACGTCCTCCAGTCGTGATTCCGGTGGCACTTGGATCATCGATTCAGGTGCCACTCATCACATGGCGTGTCATCGTAGTGACTTCGTTGTTCTCGGCCCTGTTGCGTCTGTTCGTTCCGTCCGCACAGGATCTGGTCAGTCCTTGCCAGTCCAGGGTGTTGGGGTCGTGCGTTTCGATGGTCCGTCTTGCCCCTTGTATCTCTCTGAGGTGCTGTTTGTGCTTGACCTTGACCTCAGTTTGCTTTCTGTACGTGCTTGCACCCTGATGGGACTCTCTGTGGAGCACACTGCCGAGTCCGCGACTGTGACTGCCATTGACACTCGCAGCATTGTTCTGCGTGCCTCTGTTGTGGATGACCTGTACCGTGTCTCCCGGACTTCTGCTCCTTGCTCCCCTTCCCCTTCAGCTCGTGTTTTTGTCACTGGTGTCCTGTCTCCTGAGCACCAGTGATTGCTTCATCGCCGTCTGTGTCATGTGGGCTCCGACATTGTGTCGAAGCTCATTCGAACACAGCCCGCTCTCGGTCTTGATGCGGCTTCTTTCAAGAAGCCGTCCAAGACCGACTGTCTCTTCTGCGCCCAGGGTAAGATGCATCGTTGCACCTACCCTGACTCACGTTCTCGCGCACTTCGCCCTCTCAAGTTAGTCCATTCGGACCTTCTTGGTCCTCTTCCTGTCGAGTCTATGTCCAATAGGGGTCGGTACTACCTCACTCTGACTGATGACTTCACCCGGATGCGGTGGGTCTACAGCCTACGCCAGAAGAGTGACGCCGCTCTCGCGGTTCGCCTCTGGCTAGTGATGGTTGAGCGTCAGTCCCACCACACGCTGCACACCTTCCGCTCGGATCGTGGCGACGAGTTTCTAGGCGAGATGGATAGCTTCTTCGCTGAGCACGGGATTTTTCACCAAGTCTTCGCTCCTGCTACTCCTCAGCAGAACGGTGTTTCTGAGCGTTGGAATCGCACCATGGAGGATGCGGTTCGCGCTATGCGGTCTGAGTGCGGTCTCCCAGAGTTCTTCGCTTTTGAGGGCTTTGCCTACATGACTTGGGTCTGGAACCGCCTCCCGCACGGTCCTCTTCCGGACCACGTCACACCGTATGAGCTCTGGTTCGGCCATCGTGCTGACCTTCGTCTCGCTCGCGTCTGGGGGTCCTTGGCTTCCGTGTGGTACACCGAGGACCAGCAGGGGTCCAACGTCTCACCGCGGGGTCGCTTGTGTGCCTTTGTAGGCATCTCCCCGCAATCGAAGGCCTGGCGATTTTGGGACCCTACCCGTTGTCGCACTGTTGAGTCACGCGACGCGCTCTTCTTTGAGTCCCTCACCTACCATGATCTGACGTCGATTACGTCGCTGTCTGTCACGCACATCCCTACGTGTGAGGTTTCTCACCGGATGGGGGAGTCTTCGCCTGCGAGCACCTCTCGCCAGGCTGATGTGTCCGTTTGAGCTCCCTCCACTTCACGGTCTCCGGCTCTTGATGACCCAGCGATCATCGCTGTCGGCCCAGAGACCTCTCTAGCACCACCGGCTTCTACCCCGGTTCCCTGGCCTCCCTCAGGTACCCATGATCCTACACCTATGCGTACTCCTGTGTCCGCCGGCACTCCTGGTTCTGTGTGTGGCCCTACCTCACCTGCCCCTACTATCACAGCGAGTCCCGTATCTCCCACACACGCATCTCCTTGCACGACATCACCTGCTCCCTTGCCTCGAATCTCCCCGGCTGTGATTGTGCCCGTTCCTGAGCCTGAGGTGCGCCCCTCGAGCCCAGGTTACTCCCGTGAGCCTGGCGGTCGTCTTCGACCATTGGACTCCGGAGCTCAGCGAGCGTCTGGCCCTGCACCCAGGCGCTCCACTCGCAGTGTCGCGAGTGATGACCCCGACACAAAGGCCCTAGGCCTGAGTCTCCGCACTGAGCACACAGAGGTATACCAAGCGTGTCCCATANTCACCTGCTCCCTTGCCTCGAATCTCCCCGGCTGTGATTGTGCCCGTTCCTGAGCCTGAGGTGCGCCCCTCGAGCCCAGGTTACTCCCGTGAGCCTGGCGGTCGTCTTCGACCATTGGACTCCGGAGCTCAGCGAGCGTCTGGCCCTGCACCCAGGCGCTCCACTCGCAGTGTCGCGAGTGATGACCCCGACACAAAGGCCCTAGGCCTGAGTCTCCGCACTGAGCACACAGAGGTATACCAAGCGTGTCCCATAGGGCACGATCTCGTCACTCGCGAGTTCCACATCGCTTGTGATGCAGCAGCCGATCTTGTGGTCGTCAGACCTAGCACTGAGGCATGCGCTCTTGCCACGCAGAGCTCTCCCTCTTTGGCGCCTGACCCGGGCACACTGAGGGAAGCTCTCATCACAGGATGCTGAAGCTTGGCGTGCTGCCTGCGAGGATGAGCTTCGCGCCATCCGAAAGCATGGAGTTTATGAGCTAGTCGACCTTCCACCTGGGAGGAAGGCTATTCAGGTCAAGTGGGTCTTTCGCAAGAAAGTGAAGCTAGATGGCTCACTGGAATGCCACAAGGCTCGCTTGGTCGTCAAGGGGTACTATCAGATTGAGGGCATCAATTACACTGACACCTTCGCCCCTGTCGGACGTATGACCTCAGCTCGAGCTCTGTTTGGTGTAGTGGCTCAGTATGAATGGGAACTACACCAGATGGATGTGAACAATGCGTTCCTCCATGGCTTTCTGGATGAGGAGATCTACGTGGCTCAGCCACCCGGCTTTGAGGATGGCGACAAGGTCTGGCGCTTGTGCAAGTCCTTGTACGGCCTCAAGCAGTCTCCTCGGTGTTGGAACCAGGAGATCACTGGCACCCTGACTCGTGCGGGATATGTACAGAGCGAGGCAGATCCCTCTCTCTTCATCCGTCGGACGCCCGAGCGGTTCACCGCCATCCTGGTCTATGTCGACGACCTTCTGATCGCGTCTCCTTCACTAGAGGCCGTGAAGGAGGCCAAGGCCGTCCTCCAGACTGCCTACAGGATGAAGGACATTGGTCTTGCAGCGGTGTTTCTTGGCATGGAGATCGTACGAGACCGCAGACGTCGTACTCTACTACTGCACCAGGCCCGATACGCACGTGTTGTGGGGGAGCGCTTCAGAGATCTCCTCGGCGCAATGCCCATGGCTTCCACACCTCTCACACCCGACGGGCAGGATGCCCTAAAGGTGGATGATCCCACACAGCTGGGCGAGACATTGGATGTGACCTTGTACCTCCGTCTCATCGGATCTCTGATGTACCTGGCCACTACCACACGTCCGGACATCGCATTCGCCGTCAACCTCCTTGCCCAGTTTTCGCAGGCTCCACGTGCTAGAGCCCTTCATGCGGCTGTGCGAGTGGTGCAGTACGTGGTCTCCACACCATACCTCGGACTCTGCTTTCGCCGACAGTGTTCGGTGGTCCTTGACGGCTACACAGACAGCGACTGGGCCTGNTGATCCCACACAGCTGGGCGAGACATTGGATGTGACCTTGTACCTCCGTCTCATCGGATCTCTGATGTACCTGGCCACTACCACACGTCCGGACATCGCATTCGCCGTCAACCTCCTTGCCCAGTTTTCGCAGGCTCCACGTGCTAGAGCCCTTCATGCGGCTGTGCGAGTGGTGCAGTACGTGGTCTCCACACCATACCTCGGACTCTGCTTTCGCCGACAGTGTTCGGTGGTCCTTGACGGCTACACAGACAGCGACTGGGCCTGGAGCCCAGACGGACGTAGTCGTACCGGTTACGTGTTCCAACTCGGTGGTACCGCTGTTTCCTGGCGTAGCGGGAAGCAGGGTTGCATTGCACGTAGCTCATTGGAGGCAGAGTATGTCGCTCTGGGTGCAGGGGCTGCTGAGGCGGTATGGCTGCAGCGTCTGTTCCTTGAGTTGGGTCAGTTTGTTCCCGCCATTGTGCTTCCTTGTGACAACCAGAGTGCTCTTGCTATTGCGGAGAACTTTGGTGTCTTCCATGCTCGCACGAAGCACATGGCAGTAGAGCATCACTTTGTGCATGACCTGGTGGAGCGACACGTGATCTCCGTCATTTGGGTTGGCACTGACATGTAGCGTGCTGACTTCTTAACGAAGGCACTAGCACGCGGAAAGTTCCTGGTGGCCATTCGTTCTGGCGGACTTCGCCCCTTGCCTGAGAGTGGTTGCGTTGTTGTACTCGTTTCAGTGCCGCACGTGTATGGACATGCGTACCATCGGGTCATGGGGGAGTGTTGTGATTTGTGACGCTCCTGTCGACCTGTACAGTTTACTGTGACCACTCGGCCGTGTCCATACTCGTGTAGATCCCTGATGCAGACCCAGGCGGTACCGGTGCGTCATCCGGTGGTGGACTACCAGCTTGGAGCTGAACGACAACCGTTCCAGAGCTCTGGACGCTACCCGGGACCTCCTGCAGTTTTTCTACAGCACGCAGGACATTATCAGTGGACTGGTTGTGGGCCCGATTTGCATGTTTTGCATTGTGTGTCCACTGTTTGATGCCGGATGCATGCATGTGACCAGTCGTAGCGTCCAACTTGTGATTCTGCATGTCTAGGTTCAGACGGCGTAGCGTTCTGACATGTGTGCGCAGAGTTACGGCCAAAACAGTGGTTTTGGGCCGGTTTTAGGACAGATCTTGCACTACCGCGTGCGACACCCGCCGTGCGCCGCGGCAGGTACTTATGCCATGGACTTGTCATTTGTCATTTCTCTCTGCAAATGCTATTGGAGCATTCTGACACTTTGCCTTTGTGTCGCCTAGCCAAACCCTTGCCGTTGTGTGCACGACTTGTGACTGTCGTCACCGTCTGACCAGGCACTGACGCCTAGTCAGCGGCGGTATCGCTAGGACGCTTCCACGCATTTTCTCAGGTGTCTAAAGATGCTTCATACCGATGGCGGAGATGAGTACCTCTCCAATTACTTCCGCAACTTCCTCAAGCACTGCGGGATCCGACATGAGGTGACAAAACCTACAACATCGCAGCTGAATTGCGAATCTGAGCGTGCCAACCGCACACTCATGGAGAGTGTCCACAACATGCTGAAGGATGCCGAGCTCTTGTCAACATTCTGTACGGAGGCAGTCAATATCGCTATGTACCAAAAAACCAGAGCCCTATGAAGTTACCCGGCAGCTTCCTAGGTGGATTGTGTGAGACGGGGCGGGTGAACGAATGGAAACGTTAGGTAGCAAGTTGGGACAGTAGTGTATTGATGCATCGTGCGGGCTTCCACGCTCGTTGCTTAAGTCTGCTGCCCCCTGAGTATGCTGCTCTAGAGACTAAGTCTAGAAGCTCTGGGTTTGTTACTCATAAATGTGCACGCCAGTGTTAGCGCCAGAAAGCAGCTGGAAACTGAAAGTGACTGATTAGGAATGAAGAATAAGCAACAATGGGAGACCCCTCCAAGTTCTAGCTCCCCCCCACTAGTGTTGAACTTGTTACTCAGCTAACCAGCCAATCAGAAAATAGTCCTAGACCTATTTTCTGGCAGGCAGGGTTTTCTCGGTGAGCCCTGCTAGACGCCCGACAGCCAAAAACCCGGGCGTCGTCCGTGTCGCCTGAAAACTAGACCATACCATTATACCGACACTGCGAATGCTATCGTGCGTTCTGAATTAGCTAAGAAAAATAGCAGCAAAGAGTTATGGCTGCCCGAACCCAGGCAGTGCCTACGACAGTCAATGATGCCCAACAGTGCCACACAGCAAGAGAAATGGACCTTAGGCACAGCATGATGCTACAAACGCAATGGCACAACCAAAAACAGCGCTGGGTGCATATAGGCAGCATCTTCAGTGGCAGTGACCGCCGGCGGCCCGACGGCCGAGGAGGCCTGCCGATGGAACCGAGCGCGTCGCTGGAGGGAGGAGGCACGAGCGAACTGTGAGTAGGCCTCAGCGTGTGTCGGCTCCATCGAACGACACTCCAGCAGCGTCGAGTCTTGCCGTCAGTCATCTGCACGCCGATGTACACAAGCCGGGAGGATACAAGAGAGTACGATGAGAGATGCACGAAAACCAACACTCCCCCATGACTCACAGGCGTAGTGCACATGTGCGGGCGGAGACACAGTCAACAACCAGACTCCCCTAGGGCACGCAGAGACGCAGGCAGGGACGAAGAGAGTCACTCACGGAGGCACGCCAACCGAACTCACAGCCTTCTTGAACGAGTCGCGCTTCAGTGCCTTGGTTAAGAAGTCAGCCAGCTGCCGTGCTGTCTCAACCCACACGATGCTGATGCTGCCGTCATGCAACAACGAACGCACATAGTGATGCTCAACGTTGATGTGCTTTGTGTGTGTGTGATGCATGCCGTCATTGTCGGCGATGGCCATGGCACTCTCATTGTCACAATGCAACATGATGGATGCGACAGACTGACGCAACTCGGACAACAGACAACGCAACCACACACTCTCACACGCGCCTGAGCCAAGGGCCACGTACTCAACCTCAGCAGTGCTGCGTGCAATGCACTCCTGCTTGCCACTGCGCCAGGACACTGTTGTGCGCCAATCAGAAAGATCCAGCCTGTGCGGCTCTTACCGTCCGGACTGCCGGCCCAGTTACTGTCGATGTAGCCTACCGCGACAACAGACGGCTGGTGGCTGGCGGAAACATGAGACCTTGCCGAGGAGTCGAGACGACATAGTGCAGTACACGGATCACGACCTTGAAGTGGAGGTGACGCAGCTCCTGAGAAAACTGGACCAGGAGGTTGACGGCAAACCTGATGTCTGGGCGCGTTGTCGTTGCCAGGAATATCAGTGACCCGATGACTCGCTAATACGTGGTCGCGTCAACTGGCTCCCCCACAACAGCTGGGTCAGGACTCTTTAGCTTCACCTGGCCATTGGGTGACATGGGGGAAGATGCGCTCGGCACTAGTGGCAGGTCCTGTCGGAAATCGCTTCCCGACTGTCCACGACCGGGCACGCAGCTCTCACAGAGGTGGGAGCTTGAGGCACGGCGAGCAACGGTGGTTTTTGACTGACGGTGCGCTTTGGATCGCCGTACCGAATGTGAGAGGTCACATGAGCAGAACCATGGCAGAACGCAGGAGGGGAACTTCGGACGGAAATGACGTCGTTTTGAGTCACTTAATGGACACGTACATGATCTGACGAGTTATAGTTCTTGTCACAAGCTTTCCAACGCACCAAACCGCGCGCAATTCGGAGCAGCGTAGCGCCCGCTACGCTCTCCCATGTGCATCATTGCAACTCAGCCGTCTGCCACACCACCAGCGTGAGTGACGGGCGTCCGAAGCGCCCTGGTCGCCAATGAAGCATCATGCCGCCTTTCCGAGGCGCCCATGGCTCCAATGAACCATGGGATATTGGTCTAACATCCCCCAAGGGGTGCCTTGGCCTTGGTCTGCGTGCTGGGAGTCGAACTCCTCACCGTCGGACCCATTTTTCCGACGGACGAGTGGTCAGCCGACCAAACCCGGCTGGCTGCACCACCCAACTTTGACAAGCCAGTTCTTCCTCATTTCTAGGCCGATTGCTGCGATTTAACTTGCGTTGGATCCAGCACATTGCCTAATTTAAGGATGCACTCTCAGATCATATGAACACATACCATGCTAAGGTCTATCTTATTCGACAACTCAGCCACATGGCTGAGACTCTACCACATGGCAAAGTGGCCGGCCTCAAGTGCCGCCTCGTCATCAGCCATGGCCAAAGACTGTTTTGCCCTGTGCCATGCTCTAGACCTCCAGACTTGACCCTGCATGTATTGTCCTGTGCCAGCCAGCTTCTCACGGCTCCTTCGTCGCGAGCACTGCTCCGTCGATGATGCCGATGTTGCTGCTGCGCTCAGAAGATGCATGCCATATGTGTGTGGTGTTACAAAATTGCAGCACCCATGCCCACTTGCGCATGTGTGAGCTGGCATCTTGGTGCTGACGAGATGTCAGCCACCTCACCACTCACACAACAGCATGATGAGGGGCGAAATTCTTATCAATCTCCCCCTCGCGCCTTATCATGCCGCTCGGCTCCCCCCTTGAGCTGATCCCATCAGCTTCATGGCGCATTGTCTGCAGCTGCCACTGCTACACTTGCGCCCTCCTTAGTAGAGCCTTTCACTGCTCCCCGGCTGCTTACGAGCGTGTGTGTGGCCTCCTGCCACTCTGCCACCTTGCCTTGCTGTCGGCAAAGTTTGCAGCTGCTTCCGTCCCGTGCCGAGCCGCACCTTGGAGACCGCAGCCTCTGTGGCTGCCTATCCACTGCGCTAGTGCACGTCAGGCTTGCATGCCGCCCAAGTGCAACACTCCTCAGCTTGCTTTTTGCTTCTTGAGTCTTCACCTGCTTGTTGCATGACCTTCACATCCTGCACCCCTGCAGCCCTGTGCTTGTGCGAGCACTGGTCCATGTAGCCTAGTGCATCCACTTGCACTTGCCACCCCTCTTGGTCCCTCAGCTTTGCAGCCAACTTGCTGCGTGACATGGCCATTTTACCATCCATTCGCCTCTTGGCGACCTGGCGGGTGCTGCTGCCTTGTTGCCGATGCTTGCCGATGCAACCTGCCTCCCCATTTTGAGGCGTTGGGAGCACCCGCCTCTCGCGAGTCTCCCACTCCAGCGGAAGCTAGAAACCAACGCTATTGCTACTGCTTCATCCGCTGCTGTTGGAGCCATATTTCTCCATGGTTTCTCGTGCACACAATCAGCACCCATGACACGTCTCCGCTTGGATCCAGCGTGAGTCTCGCCATATCCACCCTTAGTGGATTGCTTCCTCGCCGAATGGCGCAGCCGGCGTCTCTTGCTGCTACAAGCACGTGCATTGCTTGATGCTGCTGTTGCTTGACGTTACTTGTGGAGCCACAATGCTCCACTCAGGCCACCTTGTCTGCTTCTTGCACCCTCGGCACGCCTTCACTTGGACCCAACGTGAGCCGAGCCACATCCACCCAAAGTGGAGTGCTTCCTTGCCAGTTTTGGCGCAGCCGGCTGCTCTTGCTGCTACAAGCGCGTGCCTCCAACGGTGTTGAAGCCAGCCCCTTGAACCTGATGTCGTCTCCCGTTTCCAACGCGTGCACCTGCGGTTGTGAGTTCCCGCGCCGGTGTCGGTCTCCCGCCATCACCTTCGTAGCGCGCTCCAACCCGGCTGCACCTTGGAGACAACCCACCACTGTTTTGTGGTCAAATGTTTTTGTTGAGGATGCACCGGCAGCTCCCCTTCATTTTTGGAGATGGAACCAGCTCCCCTTGCTTGACAGACCTGCTATGTCCTGCCCACCACAGCTGCATTTTTGCACCGCCAAATCTGACGTCGTGGTGACTGACCAGCTGCTGCCACTCGGGGTTGTCGAGCCTGATTCTGTCCTCCGGTGCATGCGCTTGCTCCCTTCCAAAGGGAATTGTGCCTTTGTTGAACTGGTGTGAGTTTGCACTGCTGCACTGCTACATCCCTCGTTGATGCAGCTTCTGCTCCCTTGTCCTTGGCCAGGAGGCGCCGCGCCCGAAGCCGACGCACCTGCCGCGACCATGGAGCGTGGAGGCTGAGGCCGCCCTTGCATTTTGCATGCGCCTTGCCCCCTTCAGCAGCACACCACCCACCACTCTGTCACATCTCCCCATGAGCAGGTCCGCGGCGACTCCCCTTGAAGCCCCACCTTTTGCTCCCTTGGAGTTGACAGAGGTCAATCCTCCCCCCATTTATGTCAATTTTTTGTGTGTTCGCTCCACCACCGTCACCTCCAGAGCCTTCGAGCGGCAGCTGCCACAAGCTCCGCATCTCTTGCTCTAGACAGGTTGTTGGTGGAGTTTGGCATGTCCCCGAAATGCCACGTGGCTGCCCTCAATCAACGGCGACCACTGCTCCTTGACGAGGAGCATCGAGCCTCGGCGCGTGTAGACTGCGGACCCGGTCTGCCGTCCTCCTCCCGAGCTCTCGGCGAGGTCCACGGCTTCCGCTGCGCACGTCTCCATGTGGCCCATTTTGCCACGACGCCCGTTGGCTCTCCAGATTGCACCACCTCCAGTGATGCCGTGCGGATGCGTCGCGNTGGCATGTCCCCGACATGCCACGTGGCTGCCCTCAATCAACGGCGACCACTGCTCCTTGACGAGGAGCATCGAGCCTCGGCGCGTGTAGACTGCGGACCCGGTCTGCCGTCCTCCTCCCGAGCTCTCGGCGAGGTCCACGGCTTCCGCTGCGCACGTCTCCATGTGGCCCATTTTGCCACGACGCCCGTTGGCTCTCCAGATTGCACCACCTCCAGTGATGCCGTGCGGATGCGTCGCGCTCCCGTTGTCCCCGCCTCCAACGTGGTGAAAGGCGATGTGCACGGAGGACGACGCAGTCCCTTTCTCCCGTGTTGTCCAGCACTCCGTTTGCCAAGCTCCAACTGTACCAAGAGGAGTAGCCTTGCCATTGAGCAAAGCCACCAGTGGCACCATGTTGCAGCAGAGAGGCACGCCTCCTCGCATGAAGCGGTGAGCGTGCGACTCAATCTGCTGCGAATGCTCCTCTGCGATGTTGTCGATGCCTTGGAGGGTTTGAGGCGAGTCGACGTTGGAGTTGACAACTTCAGCTGCGAACGGGAACCATGGCTCATTTCTGCCCATCTCACTGCCCCAAGGCAGTTCATGGCATGGCTCAACCAAGCCTGCTGCTGCATTGCATCAAGAAGCGTTTCGGCGACCACGTAGATTTTTGTGCCGCTCGCCTTCTTACATGGAATTGCTGCAGCTACGTCCGACCCTTCAACGGCATGCCACATGCCGTCTTCCTTGTTCTGCCGCCGCCTGAGCACACATGGAGCCCAGCATGGACTCCACTTGTCGCTCGTGCCGTGCACACCGTGCACCATGGCGGTGACTGCTCCAGTCATGCCGTTGCTCGCGGAAGTCGTGCGTCGCCACCGGTCGTGACCGTTGAGGGCCCATAACCCTTTGTCGGAAATCGCTTCCCGACTGTCCACGACCGGGCACGCAGCTCTCACAGGGGTGGGAGCTTGAGGCACGGCGAGCAACGGTGGTTTTTGACTGACGGTGCGCTTTGGATCGCCGCACCGAATGTAAGAGGTCACATGAGCAGAACCATGGCAGAACGCAGGAGGGGAACTTCGGACGGAAATGACGTCGTTTTGAGTCACTTAATGGACACGTACATGATGTGACGAGTTATAGTTCTTGTCACAAGATTTCCAACGCACCAAACCGCGCGCAATTCGGAGCAGCGTAGCGCCCGCTACGCTCTCCCATGTGCATCATTGCAACTCAGCCGTCTGCCACACCACCAGCGTGAGTGACGGGCGTCCGAAGCGCCCTGGTCGCCAATGAAGCATCATGCTGCCTTTCCGAGGCGCCCATGGCTCCAATGAACCATGGGATATTGGTCTAACATCCCCCAAGGGGCGCCTTGGTCTTGGTCTGCGTGCTGGGAGTCGAACTCCTCACCGTCGGACCCATTTTTCCGACGGACGAGTGGTCAGCCGACCAAACCCGGCTGGTTGCACCACCCAACTTTGACAAGCCAGTTCTTCCTCATTTCTAGGCCGATTGCTGCGATTCAACTTGCGTTGGATCCAGCACATTGCCTAATTTAAGGATACACTCTCAGATCATATGAACACACACCATGCTAAGGTCTATCTTATTCGACAACTCAGCCACATGGCTGAGACTCTACCACATGGCAAAGTGGCCGGCCTCAAGTGCCGCCTCGTCATCAGCCATGGCCACGGGCTGTTTTTCCCTGTGCCATGCTCTAGACCTCCAGCCTTGACCCTGCATGTATTGTCCTGTTCCAGCCAGCTTCTCACGGCTCCTTCGTCGCGAGCATTGCTCCGTCGATGATGCCGATGTTGCTGCTGCGCTCAGATGATGCATGCCATATGTGTGTGGTGTTACAAAATTGCAGCACCCATGCCCACTTGCGCATGTGTGAGCTGGCATCTTGGTGCTAACGAGATGTCAGCCACCTCACCACTCACACAACAGCATGATGAGGGGCGAAATTCTTAACAGGTCCTCCGCAAAGCGGGTGGACAAAGTCTGCACATAGGCAGCCTGGTGGATATGCAGGACGCCTTGGGAGCGATCATGCTCGAGCTCCATGCCCGGGAAGACTCGGGCAGATCCAAGATCTTTCATCTGGTAGGCGGCGTGCAACAAGTCCTTGACACGCTGGATGGCAGCCGTGTCTGGCGACGCAATGAGGAGATCGTCGACGTAAACCAGAACAACAGCAAAAGTCTGGCCTCGCAGACTGACAAACATTGCGGGGTCAGCTGTGCTGCGCTGGAGGCCGCCGCGAAGGAGCGTGCTGCTGATCTCCTGGTTCCAGCACCGAGGCGACTGCTTCAGGCCATAGAGGGCCTTCCGCAGCCGCCAGACTCTCCCAGTGCCATCGTCGAAGCCTGGGGGCTGCACCATGTAGAGCTCCTCATCCTCCAGTGAGCCATGGAGAAAAGCGTTGCTCACGTCCATCTGATGCAGCTCCCACCCATGCTGAGCAACCAGGCTGAAGAGCGCACGGCTAATGGAGAACTGGCCAACTGGGGCAAAGATCTGGTCGTAATCGACCCCAGGGATCCGGGCAAACCCCTTGGCTGTGAGGCGGGCCTTGTACTTGTCTAAGGACCCGTCGGTCTTCCACTTTCGCCGAAAGACCCACTTGGCGCCGATGACCTTCCAACCTGGAGGAAGGTCAACGAGGTCGTACACGTGGTGCTTTCGGATGGCAGCGAGCTCATTAGCGCAGGCACCGTCCCAGTGTGCGGCCTTAGGAGAGGCTCGTGCCTCTCGCAGGGTGGTTGGGTCCTCCAAGCCTGTTTTAGAGTGGACTGAGAGAGCGTGTGCATCTCAAGCTCCAGGTGGGATGCGCGTGAGTGCAGCCACGACAGCGTGCCGATGCTCGTGATGGAGCATGACGTAGCCCAGTGCGGAGCCCGGGTGAAGGTTTGCAATGATGGCCGAAGTGGTCAAGCCGAGGGCCTTGGTGCCAGGATCCCCACTCACGACCGTGGGAGTGGAGGAGACACATGGAGCCACAGGGGGTCGAGGCGCCACGGAGCGCGGTGCGACGGTCTGCGTGCTCACCGACGGCCTGGGTCAGAGGCTGCCGCCTGGGCCACATGTGTAGCATGGCAGGGCAGGAGATGGCACTGAGTCAGATGGGCCAACGGAGGCGGACGGGGCTACTGGCCCGGAGGGGCCAGCGGATGAAACCGGGGCTGTCGGCCCGGAGGGGCCAGTGGACGCGATTGGGGCTGTCGGCCCGGAGGGGCCAGTGGACGCGACTGGGACTGCCGGCCCGGAGGGGCCAGTGGACGCGATTGGGGTTGCCGGCCCGGAGGGGCCAGTGGATGCAACTGGGACTACCGACCTGGAGGGGCCAGTGGATGCGACAGGGGCTGTCGGCCCGGAGGGGCCAGTGGACGCGACTGGGGCTGCCGGCTCGAAGGGGCCAGTGGACGCGACTGGGGCTACCGGCCCGGAGGGGCCAGTGGGCGCGACCGGGGCTGCTGGCTAGGAGGGGCCAGCGGGTGCGACTGGGGCTGCCGGCCCGGAGGGTCCAGTGGACGTGACTGGGGCTGCTGGCCCGGAGGGGCTAGTGGACGCGACTGGGGCAGCTGGCCCCGAGGGGCCAGTGGATGCGATTGGGGCTGCTGGCCCGGAGGGGCCAGAGGATGCCACCGGGGCTGTCGGCTCAGAGGGACTGAGGGATGTATCACCCGGAAGCGGCAGGATGGAGGACGGACTCACCACTCCCCCACGCGACGGGATAGACACGGACAAGCCGGAGTGAATGAGGTCGCGGGGAAACAGGTCCTCGAAGAAAAGGGCATTGCGGGACTCGACGATGCAGTGCCGGGATGGATCCCAGAAGCGCCAGGCCTTGGACTGACGAGAGACGCCAAGGAAAGTGCAGGGACATCCGCGGGGGGCGAGCTTGCCGCGCTGCTGCGGGGCGGGCAGCCACACAACGGCCACGCAGCCCCAGACGCGAGCCGGGCGGAGGTCAGCACGCTGACTGCGCCAATGCTGGTACGGCGTGGACTGGCGGGGAAGGGGACCGTGGGGAATCCGGTTCCAGACCCATGTCATGTAGGCCATGGCTTCAAAATAGAAGCCATCGGAGAGACCAGACTCGACCCGCATGGTACGGACGGCGTCGGCCATGGTACGGTTCCACCGTTTGGAGACCCCATTCTGGGCGGGCGTGTAGTGCGCAGACGTCTCATGGTGGATACCGCGGGAGGAGAGAAAGGTCGTGGTCTCACCCATGTACTAACCACCACGATCGGAGCGAAAGCGGCAAAGAGAGCGACCACACTCGCGTTCCGCAAGGACACGCCAGTCCTGGATGGCTCGGGTGACATCGCTCTTCTGCCGAAGGCAAAAGACCCAGCGGTAGCGAGAATAGTTGTCAGTGAGGGTGAGGACATAGCGGCCATGCTCTCAACGGACTCGGTGGGGAGAGGACCTATGACATCAGAATGGACCAGGTCGAGAGGGGCAGATGCACGGGAGGAAGACAAAGGGTATGTGGACCGGTGCATCTTGCCCTGAGCACAATCAATGCACTCTATGGGGTACGGGAGAGGGAAAGTCTCTGGGTTAAGGCCCTTGGCTGGCTGGGTGCGGAGCATGCTATCTACAGCCACAGAGCGGACGTGGTAAAGGTGATGGTGCAAGAGGCGGGTGTGCTGAGGAGAGAGCGTGCTGGTGACAAGCATATGGCCTGTGGCGACCGATGGGGAGGGGACGGAAGGAGAGGAGGACAGACAAGGTACATGCCACAGGTTGCCACGGGTGGTGGCGTGCAGTAGGACAAGACCAGACGGACGCAACGACATAGTGCCAGCACCATGCGAGTGCACAACGTCCATGCTCATGCGGTCAAGGGTAGTAACGGACAGGAGGCTGAGCTCGAGACCTGGGACGAAGAGGACATCGGTCAGAAAGACATCACCGGCAGGACCACGGAAACGAACGACGCCAACACCGCGGACAGGAAACACCTGTCCGGAGCCCGTCCGGACACCGGAGACATCGCCAACAGGACCGAGCATACTAAAGGCCTCACGGGAGGCCGTCATGTGATGCGTGGCCCCGGAGTCAATGATCCAGGTCTCAGCAGGGTCCTTGACCGGGGTCGTGAGATCGCTAACGGTCACATGACAGCAAGCAAGAGACGCGGACGTGGTGGAACGGGACGCGAACCGAGACTGTCAATCATCAAGCCAAGGAACATTGTCATGGAAGGTGGTAGAGGAGACCACAGAAGGCGACGAGACAGACGAGGAAACGAGACACGACCACAACTCAGTCTCAGTCATGCAGGGCTGGGCAGGAGAGAAGGAGGTGACACAACTCGTACTTCCCTAGGGGGGAGGGCGAGGCAGGCCAAGCTGGAGCGCGATGAACTACTCCAGCTGACGCTCACGGGAGGACGGCCCAGGAGTGTAGACTGAGTGTGGAGTGATGGCAACGGAGCCCGGGAAGAAGGGGGACTGTGCCGGTGAAGGAAACGGAGGCACCGACGGCTGCGGATGGTGCTGTTGCAGCGCTGGCGGCGGCTGGACTGGCGGATCTGTCGGAGTGGTGAAGCTGCTCGATGAGGCCAAGGCGTCAGGGCCGGCGACAGCTACGGCGGCAGATGCAAGACGGCGCTCCCGCTGGCGACGCATGGTGGCGATGACGCGCGCCTCGTCCGTCCGTAGAGGACAGGTGTACCACCCGTGCCCGGGCTGGCCACAGTTGTGGCAGACCAAGCCACCACCGCTGGACCCGGTGGACGGCTGCTGCTGCTGCTGACCCTTGCCCTTCTTGTTCCGACGCTTCTTCTTCCCTGACGACGATGAGGTAGCTGCGACGGGGGAAGCGACGGCCACGGAGGCGACGACGGGGGAGGCGAGAGCCTCCGCTAGAGTCGGGACTCCATACGAGGTTCCTCAATCCGGATGAAAAGCTCGTATACCCAAGGCATGAGGGTGCCCTGGGCCGCCATGGGAGTAGTGCACGAAGACTTCCGCGTACTCGGCGGTGGCACCGCACCTGATGGTGAGGAGGGCGGCCAGAGGGGATGGGGCAGAGGTGCCGAGGCGACGAAGGATGTCCTCCGCCCGCTGCCAGTAGGCGGTGACCGTCTCGGTCTCCCCCATGTGAAGGGAATTGAACTCCCGCAGCAAACGGCTGGTCTCAATGTCGCTAGACAGGCGGTGGGGACGAGTGAGGTTTGTCAGAAGAATGCAAGCATAGGAACATCAGCGGCAGAAGCAGGCAGAAGCGTCAGAACACACAAGCATACGTCAGCGGAGTGACGCAGGCGAGGGCGGTCCGAGGAGTTAGTCTTGGAAGCTGATAGAAGTTGAGAGGCAAGATAGCTGAGGCAGACGGTTGATGTGAGAAAGAGTGCTGGCGAGATGAGTGATAGTTGGTGGAGTATGAGAGCTGAGCGAAGGAGCGAGAGTGACGGAGCGAAGCGTTGAGAGAGGCTAGCAAAGAAAAAGAATTTGAGGAGCGGGCAGAGCGAAGATACGGCGGCGAAGCCGCGGAACCAAAGGGGAACAAGATGAGTAGAACTGTTCTGGTTGGTTTTGGAGGGAATGAACATCCTCCATATGTACTAGTCAACCAGAAAGGTAAAAGTAGCAACGGCTTCTTCGCTAGCCGGACGCGGACGAATCTTCGTCATCTTGGTCGGTAACGGTCCAGTGGTAACCGTTGGTCCAACCGTTTGTCCTCGCTTTCGAGGGGTGATCCAGACCTCTTCTTGATTTATCCGGAGCTTTCTTGTGACAAGAAGCAGAGTCAGAGAGCACATATTTCTGACACCCTCCCTGAATCTGACTCACTTCTTGTAAGGTCCGTTTCCCTTTGGATATGGTCAGGGTATGATCCGTTCGTGAGTGTTGTCCCTGAGCATTATCCTTGTAGCAGTCGCGAACCAGTCGAATGCGAGCCGAAGCTATTATTCGACAGTGTTGTAGTCTCGGAGGTTCGTGAGCTGGTGGAGGAATGGGGCACCGGCAAGCATGAAGTAGGTCCCTCCACATTTTACTGAGGGTGCTGCTGCGTTTGCGAATGAGTGGATGGAAGATGGAGGCTGCAATACTGAGTAGTGCTTCCCGAATTTCTTCTTCCACAAAGGGCACCAGTGTGGATTGAAAGTTTG
>SZWC01004184.1:30825-61763 GCA_023375785.1 Penium margaritaceum
ACTGAGGGTGCTGCTGCGTTTGCGAATGAGTGGATGGAAGATGGAGGCTGCAATACTGAGTAGTGCTTCCCGAATTTCTTCTTCCACAAAGGGCACCAGTGTGGATTGAAAGTTTGCAGGGAAGCGTCCTCCTCCTTTGTAGAGAGGATAGTGTTGGAGGGTGTAGGAGATTGGGACGCCCTTAATGTAGCAGAGGTGAAAAAGATTGCAGAAGTCTTGCGACCACTGCAGGATGTTTGTTGCACCTCGGACAGTGAGAGTCAGGTTCTCACATTGTGTGAGAAAGTGACGAGGGAAGGATGAGAAGTTGACTGGTCCATAGATACTGGTGATGGTGTTGATGAGAGGTCGGGTTGCTGGAAGAGGGGGTCTTTTGGCGATGATTGTCATGATGCAGCTGGGACTTCTGTGTAGAGGAGAGGAGAAGAGAGGGAGAAGAGCGTTGGGATTGATGCAGGGCTTGTGGGTGCAGGTCGCCGTGACTCGATCGGTGCAATAGGGCGGATCCGAGTGCCGGGCAGTGGGTGATGCTGATGGCGGAGTGACGATTGATGATGGAGTGGGCGCAGGGGTGAAACCACGTGCGCAATGGATGCTTTCGGCGTGGGCGCAGGTCGTCGCGGAATGGGCGATGCGACCGGGTGGATCCTTGTGCCGAGCAGAGCGGAAGCGGATGACGGCGGAGGAAAGATGGATGATGGAGTGGGCGCAGGGGCGAAACCTCGTGCGCGATTTGAGGTAGGGGAGTAGGATGCGGCAAGGGGAAGGTAGGTGCCAACGCGCCGCGAGAAATCTGCTGCTGGCGTGGGTGCAGGCTGCTGCGGAAGCGGGCAGCTAGCTCGTGCAGATCCTTGTGCCGGCCACAGATGCTGATGATTGTTGATGACGAAACGGAGGCTGATGATGATAGCTGAGTGGGCGCAGGGGCGAGCCGCGTGCGCGAAGGAAGTTTCAGCGTGGGTGCAGGTCGTCGCGGAAAAAGGCGATGCGACCGGGCGGATCCTTGTGCCGAGCTGAAAATGATGCGGAAGCGGAGGAAGCAATTGATTGATGAGTGGGCGAAGGGACGAACCACGTGCGCTGAAGAAAGTGTCGGCGTGGGCGCAGGCCGTCGCGGAAAAGGCAATGCGACCGGACGGATCCTTGTGCCGAGCTGAAAGTGATTTGTGGAAGCGGAGGAAAAACAATTGATTGATGAGTGGGCGCAGGGGCGGAACCACGTGCGCGAAGAAAAGCTGCTGATGACGATGATGGATGCGAAGGCGGTGCGGAGGATGCTGATGATGGAGAAAGGCGGAGATGAGGCAGGAACGGGCGGCTAGTGAGGCTGAGGAGACTGAAGCGAGGAGGAAGAGGAGGGCTGATGGCAGCAGATGAAGTTTACGCGACGAGCAAAGGAAGAAGACTGATGATGATGCTGAAGAGGAGAGGCAGGAAGCAATGCAGGCAGAGGGAGATGCGATGAGACGCGTCGCGGCAGGGAGATGGAGAGATACAACCACTTCTTCTGCTTTCAGGAGAGTGACAGCTTGTTCCCCAGCTGGCTCGGAAATGGGAGCAGGAAGACTGGTGGTGTCCGATATCCTGTCAGCTGAAGAAGTTGGTTGCGGCAGAGGGAGTCAGACAGCGGGCAGGTCCACTGAACCGCTGATGTCAGGAGAGTGACGGCTTGTTCCCCAGTTGGCTCGGAAATGGGAGCAGGAAGACTGGTGGTGTCCGATATCCTGACGGCGGTAGTTTTGGCTGCAACTGTTGACGAGGCGAGAAAGGCGATGCGAGAGGGCGACTCGAGACGATGGGCGCAGGCAGGCCGAGGATGACGGCGAGGGAGGAGCGCATGAAGTTAATGAGGCAGGATGGAGGAGGAGGGGATGCTGGCGGACGCAGATGTAATGAGGGGCAGCGGGCGGCAGGCAGCAGGAAGCTTCTTCGTAGTTGACGGCAGGCAGCGGCTCGAGAGTTACTTGCGGCTGATATGAGCGACACGTCACCGATTGCCAGCCACGGGCGCGGAAATGGGCGCAGGGCCTTCTTGGGACGACGAGGCGTTTCTTCAGCATAGAGAACTCGTCAGGCAGAGCTGCTATTGTCAGCTGCTGGTGAAGGGGTGAAGCGCGAGATGGCGGTAGCGGCGGCAAGAGAATGTGAGTCGAAGAAGTGGAGTAAGGATGGTGGCAGAGCGATGACGCGGTCACGGGGCTCCAGGTGATGTTACCTGAAGCTCTGATACCATGTCAGAAGAATGCAAGCATGGGAACATCAGCGGCAGAAGCAGGCAGAAGTGTCAGAACACGCAAGCATATGTCAGCGGAGTGACGCAGGCGAGGGCGGTCCGAGGAGTTAGTCTCGGAAGCTGATAGAAGTTGAGAGGCAAGATAGCTGAGGCAGACGGTTGATGTGAGAAAGAGTGCTGGCGAGATGAGTGATAGTTGGCGGAGTATGAGAGCTGAGCGAAGGAGCGAGAGTGACGGAGCGAAGCATTGAGAGGGGCTAGCGAAGACAAAGAATGTGAGGAGCGGGTAGAGCGAAGACACGGCGGCGAAGCCGCGGAACCAAAGGGGAACAGGATGAGTAGAACTGTTCTGGTTGGTTTTAGAGGGAATGAACATCCTCCATATGTACTAGTCAACCAGAAAGGTAAAAGTAGCAACAGCTTCTTCGCTAGCCGGACGCGGACGAATCTTCGTCATCTTGGTCGGTAATGGTCCAGTGGTAACCGTTGGTCCAACCGTTTGTCCTCGCTTTCGAGGGGTGATCCAGACCTCTTCTTGATTAATCCGAAGCTTTCTTGTGACAAGAAGCATAGTCAGAGAGCACATATTTCTGACAATGATGTGCCATGCGGCTGCAGGGTCTGGGGTGGCGCCAGCGGTAAAGTCACCGAGGAAAGGCTCTAGGGCCAGGCCGGAAGCCGGAGGGGCGACGGGGACGAGGGCACGTACGGCGCGACCAGCTTCATACAACTGGTCGGCCTGGGTGGGGTCATATGGGAGGGTGTAGTATGCCCACAGGTTCTCACCCTGCGCCCCAGATCCGGAAGCTGAGCTCCCAGCTCCGGAACTGCTCGCCGGCCTGAAGCGGCGGGGGCGGCGTCTCAAAGTCCTTCTGCCTGCGGCCGGCGCCCAGAGTGGGGCCAAGGATGGAGGTCACCGTTTGCCACTGGCACTGAGTCTGCTGTTGTGCCAGGTAATGCGTGGCAGCGGACACAGCGAGGCTGGCGTGCCCTGGAAGAATGAATGGTGGCAGCACACTGGTGGCAGTCTGGGAGGCCAAGGACTGTAGCGCTGCAAGCTGCTGCGTCAAGGCGGCGAGCTGTTGCTGAATAGCAGCCAGGGGATCAGGGGTGCTGCCAACGACGCCAGAGGGCTGCTGCTACTGTTGCTGCTGCTACTGCTACTACTACTACTGCTGCTGCTGCTACTGCTGCTGCTGTTGCTGCTGCTGCTGCTCCTGCTGCTGTTGCTACTTCTGCTGCTGTTGCTGCTTCTGCTGCTGTTGATGCTGCTGCTGCTGCGGCAGTTGCTGCTGCTGCTGTAGCTGCTGAAGCTGCTGCAGGAAAGGGGGGCTGGGGGTCCCCCCAACAGAGGAGGACCCCTCCCCAGGTGGACTGTTAGCCATAGTGGATTATGGTGCCCCTCTTCCTTTGTTTTTTTTCTTCTTTCTTTTTTTGGTGCTGCTGATGTCAGTTGTGACGTCAGTCGAGGATGGCTGACATCAGCACATGCTACTACGGTATGTGCAGGGCTACTGCTTTGTTTTTTTTATTGATGATGATGTCAGCAGTGACGTTGGTAGTGATGTCAGCGGACGGCCGCTAACGTCAGCAGCGGTCATTGATGGGGTCGCTACTGCGTAGCTGCAGCCGCTGTTACTACTGCTACTGCTGTTGCTGTTGCTGTTGCTGCTGCTACTACTGCTGCTACTGTTGATGCTACTGCTGCTGCTGCTACTGCTGCGGCTGCTGGCGGGGTGGGGATCTTGTTTTTGTTTTTTTTCCTTTTTTTTCCCTACTCGCTCGTCACGGCAAGCTCACTGCTCGCTGCGAGCGACGAGCCGCGAGCAGCGAGCTCGCTGCTTGCTGCTCCCTGCTCGCTGCGAGCAGCGGGCTCGCTACGAGCAGCTCGCTGCTCGCAGCGAGCAGCGGGCTGCGGGCAGCTGCGGCTGCTGCTGCTGCTAGTTGCCGCTGCAGCCGCTGCTGCTGCTGCTGCTGCGGCCGGCTGCTCCTGTTGCGAGCTGCTACGAGCTGTTGCTATTGCCGGCTGCTGCGGTGCGCAGCTGCTGCTAGCTGCTGCTGCCACTTCTCACTGCTGCTGCAAGCTGCTGCTGCTGCTGTGGGCTGCTGCTGTCAGTCACACCTGGATGACTTCGCCGCTTGCGTCATCGCCAGCAAGCGCCTAACGTGGCCTGTCGCTCACCTCCTCGCGTCAAGCGTGGAGGTCAGTGCTGCCGGAAAAAATCCGGCAGCATTTCCCCTGGCCCAGTGGCCGTGGGAAAAATTCTGACGCCGCCACCAGGCGGGTCAATGCTGCCGGAAAAAAAAACGGTAGCATTTTCCCTACACTGGCGCATATAGAGGTCCGCCGGCGTTGTCTGGCACCTGTACGTCAGTCTTCTGTTGCTGCTGCTACGCTCTAGCTCTGATACCAAAATGGAAACGCTAGGCAGCAAGTTGGGGTAGCAACGTTGTTGATGCAGCGTGTGGGCTTCCACGCTCGTTGCTTAAGTCTGCTGCCCCCTCAGTTTGCTGCTCTAGAGACTAAGTCTCGAAGCTCTGGGTTTGTTACTCAGAAATGCGTGCGCTAGTGTTAGCGCCAGAAAGCAGCTGGAAACTGAAAGTGACTGATTAGGAATGAAGAATAAGCAACAATGGGAGACCCCTCTAAGTTCTAGCTCCCCCCCACTAGTGTAGAACTTGTTACTCAGCTAACCAGCCAATCAGAAAATAGTCCTAGACCTATTTTTTGACAGGCAGGGTTTTCTCGGTGAACCCTGCCAGACGCCCGACAGCCCAAAACCCGGGCGTCGTCCGTTTTGCCTGAAAACTGGACCATACCATAATACCGATGCTGCGAACGCAGTCATGCAGTCAGAATTAGCAGCAAAGAGTTATGGCTGCCCGAACCCAGGCAGTGCCTACGACAGTCAGTGATGTCCAACAGTGCCACACAGCAAGAGACATGGACCCTAGGCACAGCATGATGCTACAAACGCAGTGGCACAACCAGAAACAGCGCTGGGTACATGTAGGCAGCATCTGCAGTGGCAGTGACCGCCGAGGAGGCCTGCCGATGGAGCTGAGCGCGTCGCCGGAGGGAGGAGGCTCGAGCGAACTGTGAGTAGGCCTCAACGTGCGTCCGCTCCACCGAACGACACTCTAGCAGCGTCGAGTCTCGCCGTCAGTAATCTGCACGCCGATGTGCACAAGCCGGGAGGACACAACAGAGTACGATGAGAGATGCACGAAAACCAACATGAACATGTGAGAGCATTAGGCACTGTTGTGATTTGTGACGTTCCTGTTGATCCGTACAGTTTACTGTGACCACTCGGCCATGTGCATGCTCGTTCAGATCCCTGATGCGGGTCCAGTGCAACCGGGGCGTTGTCTGGTGGTGGACTACCTGCTCGGAGCAGATCGACGGTCGCCCCAAAGTCCTGGATGCTATTTGGGACCTTCTGCAGTTTTGCTTCAGCTTGTAGGAATTTATCGGTGGACTGGCCGTGGGCCCGATTTGCATATTTCTGCATTGTGTGTCCACCGTTTGTTGCCAGATGCATGCATGTGACTAGTCGTAGCGTCTGGCTTGAGATTCTGCATGTGTAGGTTCAGACAGCATAGCGTTCTGACTTGTCTACGCTGAGTTACGGCCAAAACAGTGGTTTGGGCCGGTTTTAGGACAGATCTTGCACTGCCGCGTGCGACACCCGCCGTGTGCTACGACAGGTTCTTATGCCATGGACCTGTCATTTGTCATTTCTCTCTGCAAATGATATTGAAGCATTCTGACACTTTGCCTTGTGTTGCCTAGCCAGACCCTTGCCATTGTGTGCACGACTTGTGACTGTCGTCACCGTCTGACCAGGCACTGACGCCTAGTCAGCGACGGTATCGCTAGGAAGCTTCCACGTATTTTCTCATGGTATCAGAGCAGCGAGACCTCTCTTGCTGAGCTGTGCCGCAGAGACGCAGCACCGGCAGCAGCAGTGAGAGTCACCACCGTCGCCGTATCCTGGGACTCGTTGTAGCCAATTTCAGCAACGACATCACCACAAAGTCCCCATCACCTCACCCGGTGAGCTGTGGCAGTTACAAGCTTCATCAGCCAAGTCAAGCAGCAGCAGCACCGGGTGGCAGCAACAGCTGTGTCTGGCTGGGCATTCTGACAAAAAAACGGAAGCAACTTGCAGCAGCAGCCTGCAGCAGCTCGTAACGCAAAGCGGCGGTTGCGAGCAGCAGCAGCGCGCAACGGAAGCAGCAACGAGCAGCGGTAGCGACAGCGAGCAGCACCCACGGCAGCGAGCAGCAGCAGTCGCGGGTAGCAGCAGCAACGCGGTGACAGCAGCAGCAGCAGCAGCATTGCAGTAGCATCAGCAGCGGCTGCAGCGGCAATAGTACTGTGCAGCAGCAGCCACGGCTGCTGCGCTGTGTAGTAGTGCTGCGCAGAACTGCTGTGCTGCTTCGCTGCACAACCGCACAGACTCTATGCAGCTGCGCAGCCACGCAAGGGGGTGATGAGGTCCACCCCCCTTTCCACCGAGGACTCCACGTGACTCCCACCGGAAAAAAAGGCAGGCGTAAAATACGCCAGCGTAAAAAACGATAGCGTCTTTTTTGCTAGCGTAACAAACGCTGACGTCATCGTCGGCTGTGCTGACGTCAGTAATTTCGGGGTCAAAACGTCAGTTTTCTGACCATTTCAACTCCTCGAGAAACGCTATCAGTTTCTTGTTTGGAGTATTTTTGACGTTCGGTCCCATACTGAGTGCTGACATGGCTCCGACCGGTGACAAGGACAGAACCACCTGATCTCTCCTCCTCCTCCTCAGGGGTCCTGAGCCCACGCTCGCAGGCTATTGAGGACCTGTGGAGTCAGCAAGATGAGATACGTTGCCTACAGCAGCAGCAGACCGACGCCATCCGCACGCTCACTGATCTTCTTCGGAGTCAGTCCATGGCCCCACAGCTGACCTCCGGGGGGTTTGGCGGTGTCACACCTTCTGCACACCAGTCAGCATCCATACCGAGGAGAGCGGCAGGACAGGACCCGCCACTTTTTGATCCTTTGGAGGAGGACCCTGACATGCCAGGCATGGATGATGACACTTCGGAGAGGAAGATTCGCTTACTTCAGGAGCGTCTCCGCCAGCTGCAGACGCATTCCGGTTCCCTGTTCCCGGAGATCCGATCCTCGCATGAGCCCTACCCCGGGGACTTTCCTCGTCCCGGTGTCTTCCCCATCCCTCGTCTTTCCCATCCTGTGGTTGCTCTTCCTACGGAGCGGCAACCTAAGGACTTTGAGACACCGCCCCCATGATATGTCAGCGAGGATGGCTTTGACTGCTGGGAGACCCTTTTCCAGGTTTGGGCCACTTCAGAGGGGGTTTTACCCTACTACCACTGTAAGTACCAGATTACAAACCGTGCTCAGGTGCTGACAGCGGTTCGAGTGATGCGCGGACTCCTTTACGCCATGCCGCGCGAGACTGTCATGGACTTTCGCCCTTTCCTTAGAGAGGCCGGCACAGGCGTGGGTGCTGACCCACATCGGGGCTAGGAGCTGGCATTGTCCCTGCTTGCTGCAGAGACGTACGCCACCCGTGCAGCTCACGCCTTCCATTCCCTTCGTCAGGGACCTGCCGATTACTGGTGGCACGCCATGCGCATCTACACACGCCTTGGGACCTCAGGAGGTACACAGCTATGGGCGCTTCGCACAATCATGATCGGGGTCCGTCTTGAGCACGCAGACATCTTCTCAGGGTACAGTGACGCCGTGCTCGAGCCCTTCTCCACCTCTCTTTAGCTTCTTCCTTGGGTGCATCAGCTTTTCCTTCAGGAGATTTCCGCGCGTGAGGCAGCCGTCGTCCATCAGGAGAGTTCACTTGCTGCACCGGTCATCGCATCACCACCGACGCCTCTCTCGCAGTTCACTTCTCCATCCTCGGGCATGCCCTCCTCTTCCCCTTCCACTCCAGCTACCCTGACTCCAAAGCAGGGTGTGGCAGCAGCAACACAGGGCAAAACGAAGCGTGGCTCGGGCCAGCAGCAGTCACAACAGCAGCAGTCATCAGGCGATAGCATTGGATGTACCGTCACTACTACAACTGTGGAGGCGCTCATCGCTATACCGAGTGCCCGCAGCCGCTCGACTGGGCGCGAATCACTCGCGGTCTTCAGGTTGCACACGCACAGCGGTGTGCATTGAGCAGCACAGCCTCTGGTCGCGCGGCGACCACGACCGCAGTAGTTCCTGCTTCCCCACCGGCGAGCAACGGAGACCCGGACCCACGTGACCGCACCATCGCCGAGCTCCGTCAGCTCCTGACGCTTCGCTCTCAGGGAGGTGCGAGTGTGTTGTCACGGCCGGGTGGTTCACAGGTTGTTTCTTTGTCTGTTCTTGTATCTCGTGATGACTTGTGTGGGAGAGCACAGCTGGCATATGATGATGATGGGCCTGACAGTAGAGATTGGATTTCTGAGTCTCACTTGTGTGCCCTTCGCCGTTCCCCCTCATCTGTTGCCGAGCGCCCGTCTGCAGCCGAGTGTTCCATTGCCCATTGCACAGTGACGTCCTCCAGACGTGATTTGGGTGGTACTTGGATCATCGATTCTGGTGCCACTCACCACATGACCTGTCGCCGTAGTGACTTTGTTGTCCTCGATCCTGTGGCGTCTGTTTGTTCTGTTCGTACAGGTTCTGGTCAGTACTTGCGAGTCCAGGGTGTTGGGTTTGTATGCTTCGATGGTCCGTCTGGCCCCTTGTATCTTTTCGACGTGCTTTTTGTGCCTGACCTTGAGCTCATCTTGATCTCTGTACGTGCCTGCACTTTGATGGAACTCTCTGTGGAGCACACTGTAGACTCTACGACAGTGACTGCTCTTGATACTCGCATTGTTGTTCTTCGTGCCTCTGTTGTGGATGATCTGCATCGTGTTCCTCGGGTCTTCTCTTCTCCTTGCTCCCTTTTCCCTCCTGCTTGTGTGTTTGTCACTGGTGTCCTATCTTCTGAGCACCAGCGCCTGCTGCATCGACGTCTGTGTCATGTGGGCTCCGACACTGTGTCGTAGCTCATTAGGACACAGCCCGCACTCGGTCTTGACGCGGCCTCTTTCGAGAAGTCGCCCAAGACCGATTGTCTCTTCTGCGCTCACGGTAAGATGCATCACTGCACCTACCCTGACTCTCGTTCTCGAGCCCTTTGTCCTCCCGAGCTGGTCCATTCGGACCTTCTTGGTCCTCTCCCGATCAGGGCCGATACGTCTTGACTCTGACCGATGACTTCACCCGGATGCGATGGGTCTACAGCCTGCATTGGAAGAGATGCCGCTCTCGCGATTTGTCTCTGGCTAGTGATGGCTGAGCGTCAGTCTCGCCACTCGCTGCATACCTTCCGCTCGGATCGCGGCGACGAGTTCCTTGGCGAGATGGACAGTTTTTTTGCCGAGTGCGTGGTTTTTCACCAGGTCTCTGCTCCTGCCACTCCTCAGCAGAACAGTGTCTCTGAGCGCTGCAACCGCACCATGGAGGATGCGGTTCGTGCTATGCGGTCTGAGTGCGATCTCCCGGAATCCTTCGCTTTTGAAGGATTCACCTACATGACGTGGGTCTGGAACCACCTCCTGCACGGTCCTCTTCCCGACCACGTTACATCGTACGAGCTCTGGTTTGGCCACCGTGTCGATCTGCATCTTGCTCCTATCTGGGGATCAGTGGCTTCTGTGTGGTACACCAAGGATCAGCAGGGGTCCAAGGTCTCTCCGTGGGGTCGCTTGTGTGCCTTCGTCGGCATCTCTCCGCGGTCAAAGGCCTGGTGTTTTTGGGTTCCCACCCGTCGTTGCATTGTTGAGTCCCGTGCCGTGTTCTTCTTTGAGTCTCTCACCTACCACGACGTGACCTCAATTGTGTCGATGTCTGTCACACACATTCCTATGTGTGAGGCTTCTCGATGGATGGGGGAGTCTGAGCCTAAGAGCACCTCTCGTCCGGCTAATGTGTCCGTTCGAGCCCCCTCCACTTCTGTGTCTCCAGCTCTTGATGACCCAACGATCATCGCTATCGGCCCAGAGACCTCTCCCGCCCAGCCTGTCTCTTCCCCTGTGCCCTCGTGCATAGGGGACACCCATGATGTTGTCCCTCTGTCCACATGTACTACTGTCTCTATGGATGGTCATGCTGCCAGTCCTACATCTCCCATCAGTTCACCAGCCTCTCCTCCCACTGCGTCACCTCCCCCTGTGCCTCAGTCTTCACCGGATGTGGTCGCACCTGTCTCCGAGCCTGCGGTGAGCCCTTCGAGCCCAGGCTACTCGCGTGAGCCAGGTGGTCGTCTTTGACCATTGGGCTCCAGAGTCCAGCGAGTGTCAAGTCCCGCACCCAGGCGCTCCACTCGTAGCGTTGTGAGTGGCGATCCCGGCACAAAGGCCCTCGGCCTGAGTGTCTGCACAGATCACACAGAGGTACATCCAGCGTGTCCGGTAGGGCACGATCTGGTCACTCGCGAGTTTCATACCGCTTGTGATGCAGCAGATGACCTTGTGGTCGTCAGGCCCAGTTATGAGGCGTGCGCACTCGCCACTCCAAGCTCTCCCTCGTTGGCGCCTGATCCGGGCACACTGAGGGATGCCCTCTCATCAAAGGATGCTGACGCCTGGCGTGTTGCCTGCGAGGATGAGCTTCGTGCCATCCGAGAGCACGAAGCTAGTCGACCTTCCACCTGGGAGGAAGGCTATTCAGGTCAAGTGGGCCTTTCATAAGAAAGTGAAGCCAGATGGATCAGTGGAATGCCAAAAGGCTCGCTTGGTTGTCAAGGTGTACTCTCAGATTGAGGGCGTCGATTACACTCACACCTTTGTCCCTGTCGGCCGCATGACCTCAACTCGCGCTCTGTTTGGTGTGATGGCTCGGCATGACTGGGAACTGCACCAGATGGATGTGAACAATGCATTCCTCCATGGCTCTCTGGATGAGGAGATTTACGTGGCCCAGCCACCAGGCTTTGAGGACGGTGACAAGGTTTGGCGCTTGCGCAAGTCCTTGTACGGACTCAAATAGTCTCCTCAAAGCTAGAACCAGGAGATCACAGGCACTCTGACTCGCACGGAATATGTACAGAGTGAGGCAGATCCCTCTCTCTTCATCTGACAGGCGCCTGAGCGGTTCACCGCCATCCTAGTCTATGTAGACGACCTCCTGATCGCGTCTCCCTCCATGGAGGCCGTGAAGGAGGCCAAGGCGGTCCTCCAGACGGCCTATAGGATGGAGGACCTTGGTCCCGCAGCGGTGTTTCTTGGCATGGAGATCGTACGAGACTGCAGACGTCGGACGCTTCTGTTGCATCAGGCCCGATACGCACGTGTTGTGGAGGAGCGCTTCAGTGACCTCCTTGGCGCAGTGCCCACAGCCTCCACACCTCTCACACCTGACGGGCAGGACACCCTAAAGGTGGACAATCCCACACAACTGGGGAAGACAGTGGATGTGACCTTGTACCTCTGCCTCATCGGATCTCTGATGTACCTGGCCACTACCACACGCCACGATATCGCTTTTGTCGTCAACCTCCTTGCATAGTTTTTGCAGGCTCCACGTGCTAGAGCCCTCCAGGCGGTTGTGCGAGTGGTGCGGTACGTGGTTTCCACGCCATACCTTGGACTCTGCTTTTTCCAGCAGTGCTCAGTGGTTCTTAACGGCTACACCGATAGCGATTGGGCCTGGAGTCCAGATGGACGTAGTCGCACCGGTTACGTGTTCCTTCTCGGTGGTACTGTTGTGTTGAGGCGCAGTGGGAAGTAGGGCTGTATTGCACGTAGCTCATCAGAGGCAGAGTATGTTGCTCTTGGTGCAGGAGCTGCTGAGGTAGTGTGGCTGCAGCGCTTGTTCCTTGAGCTAGGTCAGTCAGTGTCCACCATTGTGCTTCGCTGTGATAACCAGTGTGCTTTTTCCATTGCGGAGAACTCTGGTGCCTTTCATGCTCGCACGAAGCACATTGCGGTTGAGCATCACTTCGTGTGTGATCTGGTGGAGCAACACGTGATCTCCGTCATATGGGTCGGCACTGACATGCAGCGTGATGACTTCTTGACGAAGGCACTGGCGCGCGGGAGGTTTCTGGTGGCCATTCGTTCCGTTGGGCTTCGTCCCTTGCCTTAGAGTGGTTGAGTGCGGAGTGTGTCTGTGCCTGTGTCATGACTGTTTCTGCACTCTTCCTTGCACTCCTTTCAGTGCTGCACGTGTATTGACATGCGTACCATCGGATCATGGGTGTCATAATATTGCTAGTGCTGCCGTTGAGTGGACGCGTGCACAGGGACGAGCGTTTTAATGGAGGACAGAAGCACAAGCAGCGGCAAAGCGGTAACGGCGACGAGAGGCAAGACGGAAATGAGGGAGGATGTAAAGTGATGGAAAGAAGCATGGGCGCAGCACACAAGGTGCGAGCACTGAGGTCTTGTTAAGAAGAGTGGACGCAACACTTTTGTGGGAAGGATGGAATCTTCCTTGAAGGTGCGGGCATTGCTGACGTATGAGTGACGTTGACAGGAAGGAGTGGGCGCAGTGCGAAAGCACGGGTGCTGAGAGGAGAGTGAAGGCAAATGTTGGATTTTACATAACAGAATGGATCTTCAGATGAGATACTCTGATGGTTCAACTCTCTGGTACTATACTAAATCGTTGGTGATGACCTCTCAGTTATGAGTTATCACTCACACACACACAGGCACTCTTGCCTCAGTAATGTTACTGACTGTGCGATTCAAGAGTATGAACTGAAGGCACAGTTACACGACTCCTCTCACAAGCTTTCCAACGGTACCAAGCTTGTTCAAAATGGTTACACACAGACGAAGTAATAGGAAATACAAACCTATAGCTACTTATCTGTCTACACTAGCTAGAAGCAGAAAAGTACAAGTGTTAGCACAGTCCGGTCTCCTTGTGTCTTCACAGGATCTTCCGGACACCGCTCGATGATCTCCGATCATCGGCAGACCGAAGTTGGCGGATGCCCAGCGCCCTTGGTGCAATCCACGGACGAGGCCGTCCAGATCTGCGGTAGCTTCTTCATGACCATCGATCTGGCTCATGCATTTGTCTCACGATGATGGACTGACCGCGCCTCTCGATTCAGCAACGGCGTCGATCAATCCAACTGCCCTCGCAGGATGCCTGACCACAGGATCCATCTTTAGAAAGAGGAATATCTTCCAAGTTTCCTTGTTCCTTGCCACGTCAGCAGCCTCGGAGTCGAGAGGAGCTCACGCTCGCACTCTCGCCTTGTCTGCCAGACCACACATCCTGTTGGTCCAAAACTTGCCCAAATATATGGCTTCCGGTAAGGTTATTCCATCAGCTCTCCGGAGCTCCAATAGGATGAGTAGAGAAAGTAGGGCCGCGGATGGATGGATGAGTGGGAAGCCTAAAGAGGCCTGCCCACAGCCATACCATGCCCCGCCATGTAGGATAGACAGGAGGGTTGAGAGAGAGATGGGGATCTCTCTCTTGGCCCTCTTGTTTTTCCTTTTTGTTGATGTTGTGCCGAGCCCAGTACATCATTGTATCGAGATAATCTGACGGCTGTCCTTTTTCCAACATTCCCCCCTTGTCGATCCAGCGCTGATGAAGTTGGAGCCGACAAGCGGAAAAAAGAAAGAAGCCCCCATGTGAGAATAGAGCTAGGAGGATGGGGGCGACAGAAGAAGGAGACAGGGCGAGGCACGGGAATGCTCGGCAAAAGAAATCCCCCCTCCGGCCAACCGAGCCTCGCTGAGAGAGAAAAGAGAGAAGTCCGGAGCAGCAAGACGCAGGGTGTACAGTGGGCCGGTGAGAACTGTTTAGCCCGGGCAACGTCCCGACGGCTGAGAGATAGACCGGTCCCAACAGCACACCCTGCCCGGACTTGGGGGAGTGGGCCCCCTCCCGCGCATCGGCTCGCAGGGTGAGCTTGACAGGGGGAGCTTACCCATGGGGGTCTGAAAGAGAAGAAGAAACGGGCAGAATATAGCTGGAGAGAAATTACAGTTCGGAGCGGCGTGGCTCCAGCGTCGAACAGGCCAGGGGGAGAGGACGTTGGCGTTATGTGAGGACCGAGGCGCGAGAGGAAAGAAAAGCACAGGGAGATAGAGAACAGCGGCAGGCAGAAGCAAAGGAGGTGGGGAAAACGGTCGCACGCAACCCGCGTCCGTGCCAACGCCTCATGTGGGGGGCACGGAAACGGGAAGCGACGACGATTCCACCGAGGACAATCTTTGTCCGTCCCAACGCCTCATACGGGGGGGACGGAAAGAGAGAGCCGGGAATGAGCGGCAACGAGAAGGAAGAAGACAGCACCGAGGAGGGTCAGGACGAGGAGAGAAGACCCAAGCGAGTGCAGAGATGAGCGTGACGATCGGCAGAGAGAGCTTTGGTGAAGATGTCAGCAGTTTGATCGGTAATGGGGAGGTAATTCATGACGACTTCGCCCTCCGCAACAGCATTGCGAACGTAGTGGTACTGCCGAAGAACGTGCTTGGTGTGGTCATGGAGAACTGGATCCTCGGAAAGAGCGATAACCCCTTTGTTGTCACAGTGGATGGGCGTAGGCTCGAGTTGATCAAATCCAAGCTCGCTCAGAAGCATACGAAGCCAAACCGCCTCTCTTGTGCATTCGCTCTCAGCAATGTATTCAGCTTCCGTAGAAGAGAGAGTGACCACAGATTGCTTCTTGCTGTACCAGCTGACGGGTCCACCGTTGAGGAGGAAAACATACCCAGAGGTGGAGCGGCTGGTGGTGTGATCACCAAAGAGATCAGCATCACAGAAGCCTTGGACAACCTTGTTCCCAGAGGAGTAGCGGATAGCAAGAGAAGCAGATCCGCGGAGGTAGCGAATGCTACGCTTGGCGGCCACGATGTGAGCAGCAGTAGGGCACTGATAGCCTTGACTGAGGAGGCCAACAGCAAATGAGAGGTCAGGTCTTGTAGCCACAGAAGAGTACATCAGGGAGCCCACCATGTGCGGGAAAGCTTGGGCATCTTCCAAGGAGGCCAAGGGTGTGGCTGCTGTGACTGGTTTGGTAAGACCATGATCCTTGGAGAGTGGGGTACTTTGGGGAGTGGATGTACCAAGCCCGAACTTGTCAGCCACACGTTGAGCATAAGTGGCCTGGGTTAGCGTTACCTGACCGTGCAGGATGTCATGAGTGATTTGAATCCCAAGGTAGTACTTGAGAGGCCCCATGTCAGTCATCTCAAAACGGTGAGAAAGCTGCTGTTTGAGATTATCCAGAACAGAGAGGGACGGTCCAAACAGAATAAGGTCGTCCACGTAGAGAATAACGCCGAGAAGGTTGGACCCTCCGCGGAAGTACACGGAGTGGTCAGAGTGCAGGCGTTGGAGACCTTGGACCAAAAAGAACTCATGGATCTTCAGGTTCCACTGTCGTGGAGCTTGCTTCAGCCCATACAGAGACTTGTTGAGCTTGCAGACATGATCGGGGTGATCTGGGGATACAAAACCTTCTGGTTGGGTCATGTAGATGACTTCTTTGAGATCACTGTTGAGGAAGGCACTTTTGACGTCCATTTGATGGAGATGCCATTTGTTGTTAGCAGCCAGAGACAGGATCACCCTGATGGATGAGTTTTTGGCCACCGGTGCAAAAGTGTCTTGGTAGTTCACTCCAAGGACTTGGCTGAAACCCCGCGCAACGAGGCGTACCTTGTGGCGATCACGTGTACCTGCACTGGTCAGCTTGGTCTTGAACACCCACTTACATGTGACAATAGGCGTGTTGGGTGGTCGAGGGACCATATCCCATGTGTGCTGTTTTTGAAGTTGAGAGAGCTCCTCTTGAGCTGCTTGGCGCCATTGGTCTGCATCTGGGCGACGCATAGCATCCTTGAAGCTGGTGGGATCCACCACTTGTGTGAGTAGTGCTGTGTGATCAAGGTCGTCATCTGCGGAGAGTTTGGTTGTGGACAGAAAACCAAGCTGAAGGAATGTCGGAGGTCTCGTGAGTCTCGCTGACCGTCGTAGTCCTGATTGTGATGGAGTGCTGGAGGCGACCTTCTGTGAGGCAGCGGGAGCATGACGATGTTCCTCTGGAACCACAGGAGGGAGAACACCAGCGTGGTCATCAGGTGTGGGATCGATAGAGAATTTTTGCAGAGGTGGTGGTATTGTTTCAATATAGACAGTAGGCGTGACTGCTCGTGGTGTTGCATCACGTGCACGGTTGAAGAAACTTTTGTCGAAGATGGGTTGCCTGCTCCAAATCACACGTTTGGAGTCTGGATCCCAGAGTCGGTAGTGTTGGAAATATCCTCACGAAACTGACTCCGTGCAGGTCTATGGTCAGAGAATTCTCTTCTGAATAATGGTTCAGGTCCAGTCACCGAACCACCTTGACTAACGGGTCTTTGGTCACCCGACCGTTCAGACCTCACTGTCAAGTTATCCCCTAATAAAGTGACACCTGTCACTCGCGTCCGGCTAGCGGAAAGAAGCCGTTGGTTAGCATTATTGTCCTGTTCTGACTTTTTATACCGAGGATGTTCATTCCCTCAAATTAACCAGAACTGTTCTGTCCATCCTGTTCCCTTTTGGTTCCGCGGCTTCGCCGCCGTGTCTTCGCTCTACTCGCACCTTGTCTTCGCCAGCCTCTCACAGTTCTCAGCTCCTCACTTCGTCACTCTCGCTCCTTCGCTCAGCCAGCCATCATTCCTCTCGATCTCACTCCCTCTCTCAAGCTGCTCGTCAACCTTGCGTCCCTGACTCCCCGCTCTCTCTCTCCAGTTCTGCGACTAACTCCTCGGAACCACTCTCGCTTCCGTCTCTTCGCTGATGCATGTTCCGATGCTTCTGCCTGCTTCTGCTCCTGCCAGTTTCTTGCCTGCATTCTTCTGACATGGTATCAGAGCATTAGGTGACATCACCTGGTGATCCGTGACCTCGTCATCACTCTGATGCAGCCCTTCCTCCGATCTGCATTCCTCTGCCGCCGCTACCGTCGCCTCGCGCCTCTCCGCTTCAACAGCAGCTGACATCAGCAGTACCGCCCGGAGTATTCCTCACGTTGAAGAAATGCTACGCCATCGTGAGAAAGCCCTGTGCCCATTCCGCGCCTGTGGCCAACTCTTGGTGACTTAACGTCCACAACAGCCGCAAGTAACTCTCGAGCCGCCACCTGTCGTCAACTACCTGGAAGCTTCCTGCCATCCGCCATCCACTGCCACTGATCTCCTCGGCCTCTATAAGCACCTCCGCCCTTCTCCTCTTCCCTCATCCGCCTCATTTGCTACCTCTACCTTGTCAGCCCGCTTGCATCCATCATCTCAAGCCGCCTCCTCGCATCACCTTCTTGCCTCGTCAGAAGCAGCAGTCGTACTACCACAGTTGGAATATCGGACACCACCAGTCTCCCGGCTCCCATTGCGAGCCAACTGGGGAACAAGCCGTCACTCTCCAGACATCCGCGGATCAGTGCTGCTGACCGCCGCATGACTCCTTCTGCTGCAACCGACTCCCTCTAGCTACCAGGATATCGGACACCACCAGTCGTCCTGCCCGCCGAGGGCCAACTGGGGAACAAGCCGTCACTCTCCTAAAAGCAGAGGCAGTGGTTGTCTCGCTCTTCCTCTCTGCTGTGCCGCCTCTCTTCTCGCCCTCCTCTGTTTGCCTCGCTCACCTCCTTTCCCTCCAGCATCGTCATCAACCTTCATTCTTCGCGCCATTCCCATCTACTGCCTCCAGTCCTTCTCATCATCTTCGCTCCAGCCCTCTCAGCCCGATCAGCCGCCTGCCTCATCTCATCACCGTCTGACATCAGCATCATCCGCGCCGCCTCATCCATCCTCTTCATCAGCATTTGCAGCGCACGTGGTTCCGCCCCTGTGCCCACTCAGTCATCAGCCGCTTCCTCATTTCTTCTCATCGTTTTCCGTTCGGCACAAGGATCTTCCCGGTCGCATCGCCCGATGCGCGACGACCTGCACCCACGCCGAAACTTCCTTCAACGCACGCGGCTCGCCCCTGCGCCCACTCTTCCATCGTCAGCCTCCGCCTCCTCATCAGCAATCCTCCGCATCTGTGGCCAACACAAGGATCTGCACGAGCTAGCTGCCCGCTTCGCAGCAGCCTGCACCCACGACGGCAGCAGATTTCTCGTGGCGCGTTGGCTCCTGCCTTCCCCTTGCCGCATCCTATTCCCCTATTTCAGCAGCGCACGTGGTTTTACCCCTGCGCCCACTTAATCATCACTCGTTCCTCCGCCTTTAGAGTCATCTTTTGCTCGGCACAAGGATTCGCCCGGTCGCATCGCCTGTTGCGCGACGCCCGGCGCCCACGCCGAAAACTTCCGCAGTGCACGCGGTTCTGCCCCTACGCCCACTCCGACCTTCAGCATTCTTCTGCATTCATCCCTCGCTCATTCTCCCCTCTCTTCAATACTCTCAACCGGTTGCACTACCTAATCCGTGACAATCTGCGTCTCAAAAGTCTTCGTCCTCCTCATTGAGTGCTGCACCTGGCAAAATCTCTGACCACTCCCTGTGGCCAATCATCCAGCAACTCTAACAAATGGCGGCCAGGGAGAGTTCAGCCACTCAACGACAACGTCTCTAGTGGAGACATGGCAAACCCATCAAGCAAGGAATTGTCGAACTCGCTCACAGAATCCCCATTCTCCACTTCAACGATGCAGGAAAAATCAACTATGATGAATGGCTTGCTGCAATGGAACTACACGCAGATGTGAGCTTTGGCAGCCTTGAACTCTGGGACATCTTCAGCAAACAACGAGACTACTTCCATGTCGACTTGTCCACTCTCAACATTCGGCAATACCGGTGCGACTACTTCCTTGCCGAATGTCAAGCCCTGGTCATTCTGTACCTCACCACCGACCGTCCATTTCATTCTATTCTTCGGGCCTATGATCCCTGCTCAAGTGACATCTCCAGTCTCATGAGCAACATACGCCAAGAATGCAGACTACGACGAGGACATCGATGGAGAACAAGTCAACCAGGAAGGATTACCGTGGAAGACCTCCCTGAGATCCCAGACATGCCACCCCTTCACCTCCTACCCAGTCCTCCAGCTCCACCTACATCCTCACCTCACTGACAAAGAAATAGTGGAACTGCTTCTGACTCACATCTCAGACCACGCAACATGTACTGCGTCAGTTTCAAGGGGGGTGTTGGAAATATCCTCACGATACTGACTCCGTGCAGGTCTATGGTCAGAGAATTCTCTTCTGAATAATGGTTCAGGTCCAGTCACCGAACCACCTTGACTAACGGGTCTCTGGTCACCCGACCGTTCAGACCTTACTGTCAAGTTATCCCCTAATAAAGTGACACCTGTCACTCGCGTCCGGCTAGCGGAAAGAAGCCGTTGGTTAGCATTCTTGTCCTGTTCTGAATTTTTATACCGAGGATGTTCATTCCCTCGAATTAACCAGAACAGTTCTGTCCATCCTGTTCCCTTTTGGTTCCGCGGCTTCGCCGCCGTGTCTTCGCTCTACTCGCACCTTGTCTTCGCCAGCCTCTCACAGTTCTCAGCTCCTCGCTTCATCACTCTCGCTCCTTCGCTCAGCCAACCATCATTCCTCTCGATCTCACTCCCTCTCTCAAGCTGCTCGTCAACCTTGCTTCCCTGACTCCCCGCTCTCTCTCTCCAGTTCTGCGACTAACTCCTCGGAACCGCTCTCGTTTCCGTCTCTTCGCTGATGCATGTTCCGATGCTTCTGCCTACTTCTGCTCCTGCCAGTTTCTTGTCTGCATTCTTCTGACAGGTAGATGTCACGTGTCTCGTACCCAAGAAGGATACAGACTTTGGATCGTGGATCCAGCTTGGATCGCTCTTCTGGATGGACCCAGGCATGCGCTGTGCATCTCAATATACGAATGTTTCCCAGATAAGGCTTGTTCCCGGTCCATGCTTTGTAGGGTGTGGATGCACCTGCAGGCAGCTTTGTCGTGGGGAGACGATTTGTGATATATGCTGCGGTGTGGAGAGCTTCAGCCCAGAACGCGGATGAGAGGCCAGTTGTATGAAGCATAGTCCGGACTCTTTCAAGGAGGGTCTGATTCATCCGTTCTGCTTTGCCATTCTGTTGTGGAGTATATGGCATTGTGGTTTGGTGTTGAATGCCTCTTTCAGCGTAGAAGGCTTTGAGGTTGTGGTTGACAAACTCTGTCCCGTTGTGAGTTTGGATCTTCTTGACTGTCAGGCTGGTCTCGTTTTCAACCTGTCGAACCCAGGTTTTAATCTCTTCAATAGCGACAGACTTGAAGCGAAGAATCCGGGTCCAGACCATATGCGTGTAGTCATCCAGGATGACGAGAGAGAGCATTCCTTGATGTAGCAGAGATCCATGTGCACGAGTTCCAGGCACTCTTGAGTCCCATGTGACGGAAGTGACTGAAAAGGCGCTCGATGTTGTTTGCCGGTGATACAACCTTCACACATGGGTGCTTCTCGGTCTTGCAGTAGGCTGTCTGGTAGATCGTAAGCAACTGAATCTGTAGCCATTTTGGTTAGAGTGGGATAGCTGACATGTGCCAGCCGCTTGTGCCAAAGTTCTGTCATGGTTGACAGAGTCGTTGTTTTAGCCAATGTAGGTGAAGAGGCCACAAACGCCATCTCTTGTGTTTCTGGGTGTCTTGAGGATTTGCTGGTGTCAAGGACGGTCAGATTGCCCATGCGAGTAGCCACTGCTGCCAGTTGGGATGTCTGGTTGTACACCTTGCAGTTCTTATCAGTGTCAAACACAACTTTGAAGCCTTTGTCATTGAGCTTTGTAACTGAGAGAAGGTTGGCTGCAAGGTCTGGCACATAGAGTACATCCTCGAAGGTCCTTATGGCTGGTTTGCCATTGCATTTGATGCCAACCTTGACTGTCCCTTGCCCGTAGGCAGGGATAGTCCTCCCATCACCAAGGCGGACTTCTCGTGGGGTCAGAAAATGCTTGAAGTTGGTAAACCAGTCCCTCTTGCAGGTCATATGTTTTGTACAGCCAGAGTCCATAATCCATGCCAGAATGCCGGCAGCCAGAAGAAGGGCACTGTCGATGGAGCACATGGCCAACTCTTCAGTCACGAATTCTTCTTCTGTCAGGGTGTGATGTGCTGTTTCTTCTGTTGCTGAACCATAGATTGGATGCTCTGGCTGCGAGGCTGTCATGTCTTTGTCAGGCAGGATTGGTCCTTCAGATAGAAGATTCAGCTGAAAATTGTCTTCTTCGTCTGATGATTCCTGTGCTTTGGTGGACCCTGTAAGAAAAGCAGCCACGGTGGACATGTAAGTGGTCAGCATTGCTTGATGGGGTCGGCGAGCTCCATAATGGCGAGCGAAGTGTGGGCGTCGTTTGGGGCAGTCCACGGCAATATGTCCCTTCTGCTTGCATGTCCAGCACACTCGATCAGTCGGTGGAACAAAGCCCCGTGGTGAATGCGGGGTTGGTTGATCTCTGTTGTTGAAATGTGTAAGGGATCCCTGACTGCCGTTTCCATAAGCTCCAAACTTCTTTGTCCTTTGTCCCTGGTATTTGGTCACAAGGCGGGTTTCACCTCTGTTGTCTTTGACATACTGTTCTTCAACCATCATGAGTTCTTCGACAGCCTTCTCTAGAGTCAGAGAGTATGGTTGACTTCCAAGTGGTGCTGCTGCTGCTGCTGCTGGTGCTGCTTCAGCGGCGGCGCCAGGTGCCCCACCTGTGGCTCTTCCTTGTGCCCCAATAGCTTGCTGTAATGTTGTCCGGAGTTCAGCAAGTTGAGCATCAAAGGTCTTCCCCTGTTTCTGAAAAGTCTGAAGTCGATTGATAGTGCCTTTGAATCTGGGAGGTAGTTCACGAAAGAGGGTTAGTACTAGAACTCTTTCAGAGATGACTTCTCCCATCGATGAAATACGGCTGGCCAGGTGTTTGAGGTGCGACACATGATCTTCCAGGCGTGTTCCTTCTTCCATTTGCTGAGTATGAAACTCTGTCAGTAGACTTCCCAACTCAACATCGCTCGTCCTTTCATAGCGACTCTTCAGGGCCTTCCAGGCTTTCCTTGGACAACTGGTTGGATTGTTTTCTCTGATGATAAACCTGAGTCGCTCTGTTAGATTCAGCGCCAGAATTGAGAAGGTCTGGTCACAACGCCGCTTCCAGCTGACTTGTTCTTCAGGTGACGCTCCTGCAGGTAATGTGTCAGTGGGAGGATCGCAGACGATGCCCCATAGGCCTTTGTTTAGAAATATCATCTCAATGTTGAAAGCGAAGGTATGGTAGTCATCGCCGTCAGACGGCGCCACTTTGAAGTGATATCCATTGTTGATTGTTGCCGCCATAGTTGCGTAGATCTGAAGATGCAACCTTGCTCTGATACCAAATGTTGGATTTTACATAACAGAATCTTTAGGGATCTTCAGATGAGATACTCTGATGGTTCAACTCTCTGGTACTATACTGAATCGTTGGTGATGACCTCTCAGTTATGAGTTATCACTCACATACACACAGGCACTCTTGCCTCAGTAATGTCACTGACTGTGCGATTCAAGAGTATGAACTGAAGGCACAGTTACACAACTCGTCTCACAAGCTTTCCAACGGTACCAAGCTTGTTCAAAATGGTTACACACAGACAAAGTAATAGGAAATACAAACCTTCAGCCACTTATCTGTCTACACTAGCTAGAAGCAGAAAAGTACAAGTGTTGGCACAGTCCGGTCTCCTTGTGTCTTCACAGGATCTTCCGGACACCGCTCGATGATCTCCGATCATCGGCAGACCGAGGTTGGCGGATGCCCAGCGCCCTCGGTGCGATCCACGGACGAGGTCGTCCAGATCTGCGGTAGCTTCTTCATGACCATCGATCTGGCTCAGGCATTTGTCTCACGATGATGGACTCACTGCACCTCTCGATTCAGCGACGGCGCCAATCAATCCAACTACCCTCGCAGGATGCCTGGCCACAGGATCCATCTTTAGAAAGAGGAATGTCTTCTACGTTTCCTTGTTCCTTGCCACGTCAACAGCCTCGGAGTCGAGAGGAGCTCACGCTCGCACTCTCGCCTCGTCTGCCAGACCACACATCCTGTTGGTCCAAAACCTGTCCAAATATATGGCTTCTGGTAAGGTTATTCCATCAGCTCTCCGGAGCTCCAATAGGATGAGTAGAGAAAGTAGGGCCGCGGATGGATGGATCAGTGGGACGCCTAAAGAGGCCTGCCCACAGCCATACCATGCCCCGCCATGTAGGATAGACAGGAGGGTCGAGAGAGAGATGGGGATCTCTCTCTCGGCCCTCTTGTTTTTCCTTTTTGTTGATGTTGTGCCGAGCCCAGTGGATCATTGGATCGAGATAATCTGACGGCTGTCCTTTTTCCAACAGCAAAGGGACTGGAGGCGACCCAGAGGGCGAGCCTTAAGGAGAATCCACTGGATTGATTATAGACTAGAATACAGGAAATACAAATAGGAAAGACCTAACCTAGCGCGCTTTGTCGAGCGGGCATAGAGGTGGCGACTCGGGCGAGTGAGAGAGAAAGGGAGGGAGCGCCTCGAGACCACGATTCGGATTTGCTAGCCGTACGCATAGGGGAGTGACGGGTGCAGGCACGATCTTCGCAGGTGCGTTTCGCCTGGACCGTTGTCGTACGAATTCGTTGGTTTGGTCTTGGCGAGGCTCGCACGTTTGTTGGTCGTGAGACCGTTCGGATGTTGGTCGTGTGACTCCAGAGATGAACCTGCATTGTCACTCTTTATTTTCTCAATGGTTGCACCCCTTGAAGCGATCTCGAGAATAATGTCTGACAATGGGGGAGTGTTTTGATTTGTGACGTTCCTGTTGACCTGTACAGTTTTTTGTGACCACTCGGTCGTGTCCATGCTTGTGCAGATCCCTGATGCGGACCCAGGTGGTACCGTGGCGTTGTCTGGTGGTGGACTACCTACTCAGAGCTGATCGACGGTCGCTCCAGAGTCCTGGATGTTGTCTGGGACCTTCTGCAGTTTTTTTGTAGCTTGTAGGAATTTATCGGTGGACTAGCCGTGGGCCCGATTTGCATGTTTCTGCATTGTGTGTCCACCGTTTGTTGCCGGATACATGCATGTGCCCAGTCACAATGTCCGGCTTGAGATTCTACACGTGTAGGTTTAGACGGCGTAGCGTTCTGACTTGTCTACGCTGAGTTACAGCCAAAAAAATAGTTTTGGGCCGGTTTTAGGACAGATCTTGCACTGCCGCGTGCGAAACCCGCCGTGCGCCGTGGCAGGTACTTATGCCATGAACCTGTCATTTGTCATTTCTCTCTGCAAATGCTATTGAAGCATTCTGACACTTTGCCTTGTGTCGCCTAGCCAGACCCTTGCCGTTGTGTGCACGACTTGTGACTGTCGTCACCGTCTGACCAGGCACTGACGCCTAGTCAGCGGCGGTATCGCTAGGAAGCTTCCACACATTTTCTCAAGCATGCCATGGATGCGGTAAAAACTTGCCTTAGAACTCTTGTTATACCAAGACAGATAGAGTGGGGGGAGCGAGCGAGCTATGCACCGGTGAGCACGCACCCACACCGAGCATCACGCTCGGTTGGGCAGCTGCCGCCACCCGAGGGTCGAGCCCGACCACTCAGTATTAAACCGAGGGTGGCTACTCACCAGTGCACGGCCAAAACCGGCACGGTGGCCCCCTAAGGATCAGCATCCGGGAAGTATGAAACTCTCCCAAAGCACTCAAAGCAAGAAAACATGATGCAGACATGACAGTGAGAATGTTTAGCCCTAGCATCTACCACATCACAGAATCATAGAAAGTCATGCAACGGCCATGTATGTGCCAGAGGGTACTCCTGGATCCAGCAGCAGCTTCACGACGCCACAGGCTGGACATGTGTGTGCAGAGTGTGGGAGACAAGAGGGCATAGAGCTGTGAGTGGCCAACGAACTTCAACACTCTCCCATGACCCGCGGGCAAGCAACCCACACACATGAGGAGAACAACAAGAAGAGTTGAAGAGAAGTACTAGAGATGCATCATGCAAATCAACTTGGGTCATGCGGACACATGAGACCAACAGAGTGAACAGCACTCTTGAAGACATTTCGGCTGAGGGCCTTGGTGAGAAAGTCAGCTCTCTGAGATCGTGTATCCACCCAAGCAACTTGGACAATGCCAGCAGCAATACACTCACGAACAACGTGATGCTCTACGTTGATATGCTTGGTGCGTGAGTGATGCATGACAGTGTTTTTGGCAATGGCCTTTGTGCTTTGGTTATCACAGCGTAGAGTGATGCAACGAATGGGAACACATAACTGTTGCAGCAGACAACACAGCCAGATAGCCTCACATGTACCTGCACCAAGAGCAACATACTCAGCCTCAGCGGTGTTGTGAGCAACACACCCTTGTTTGCCACTTTTCCAGGAGACTGTGGATCCACCAACCAAGAAGATGTATCCAGTTCGGCTGCGTGCGTCAGAGTCATGTGCCCAGTCACTATCTGTAAAGCCGTCCACCATGACTAAGGGTTGTGTATAAAAGTACAGCCCAATATGAGGGGTGGACAGGGCGTAGCGCACTACCCGCAGGGCAGCCTCAAGATGGTGCTCACGGGGGCACTGGGAGAACTGAGAGCAGAAGTTCACAGCAAATGCATCATCAGCACGTGTGGTGGTTGCAAGGTACATGAGGGAGCCAATGACCCGGAGGTAGTTGGTCACATCGACCATGTCCCCCAGCTTGGACAGCTCCAGAGACTTCAGTAGGGACTAGCAAGAGGGTGTCATAGGCGTGGATGCTGTGGGGACTGCTATGAGAAGCGGTCCGAAGCGCTCACCCAAGCTGTGCACATATGGAGCTTGGTGAACGTGCAGGGTAAGACGTGCGCGATCACGCTCCAACTCCATGCCCAAGAAAACACGAGCCGGACCACGGTCCTCTATCTTGTATGCCACTTGGAGCAGGGAATTTGCAGCCGTAACAGATGCGGCGTCAGGAGAGGCAATGAGAAGATCGTCCACATAGACAAGGATGACAACGAGCAGGATCCACAAAACGTTTTTGGAAGCCTCCCTTTTCCAGGATAGCTGTGATTTTTTTATTCTAGCAGCGTGGGGACTACTTTAGGCCATAGAGAGCCTTGCGCAGACGCCACACTCGGCTTGTTCCATCAGAGAAGCCGGGCGGCTGCACCATATAGATCTCCTCGTCCAACTTGCTGTGGAGGAAGGCATTGTTGACATCCATCTATTCAAGCTCCCAGTCATGCTGAGCGACCAGGCTGAGAAGAGCTCTAGCTGTGGTGTAGCGGCCGACTGGGGCAAAGGTCTCGCCAAAGTCAATACCAGGGATTTGAGAGAATCCTTTTGCAGTGAGGCAAGCCTTGTACCGTTCAACGGTGTTGTCCGGGTTCAGCTTGCGACGGTACACCCACTTGGCTGCAACTGCCTTGCGACCCGATGGGAGGTCCACGAGCTCGTACACACCGTACTCAGAGAGTGCGTTGAGCTCGGCTTTCATGACCTGCTCCCACAAAGGGGAATCAGAGGTCGTGCGGGCTGCCAGCACAGTCAACGGTTCAGGCGGAAGAGGAGCGAGACCAGCAGCAGCAAAGCACGAGGCAACATAACCAGCTACAGACGAAGAGAGAGTTGAGTGAAACTCTTGTTCAATAAGAGAATAGCCAAGTGCTGTACTGGGGTGCACCACGGAGGCAGCCAGAAACAATGCAGAGGTTGTAAGACCAAGAGCATGGATACCAGGATCACCAGAGACAACAGGGTACGACTGAGATGGAAGTGCCCTGAGACGACCACCACGCGTGTAGGGTGAGACTGGGGGGACAGACGGGACGCGCGTTGCAGAAGAGGGTGCAGCAGAGTGCGGGTGCACAGAAACTGAAGGAGAAGGAGGATCAGCTATGACAGAGGGCTCAGAGAGGGCAGGAGGCAATGCGGACGTGGCATCAGGTTCAGAGGTAGAGGGTATGGGCGAGCGAGCACAGGGCGTAAAGGAGTCAGAATCAGAGGAGACAGGGGACTCCACAGGCTGAGGGGAGTCCCCTATCTCTTACGCAGTGGAGGCCTAGGAAGGAGGTCCCAAGGAAGGAGAGGAACCCAGGGGCTCGGAGGAGACAGGGGGTGTCGAGGGACGCATGGAGGGGAGAACAGAAGGCCCAGAGGGAAGAGGACCACCCCCACTCCGAGAGGGTGGATAGAGGGACCCACCAAAACGGGAAGCATCGCACTCAAACAGGTGTTCAAATAAGAGAGCATTGCAAGACTCAATGACACAACAACGTGAAGGATCCCAGAAGTGCCAGGCTATAGAGAATGGGGAGACTCCGAGAAAGACGCACAAGCGACCACGGGGAGACAGTTTACCATCCCATTGGTCCGACGGGATCCACAGAGAGGCAAGACACCCCCAGACGCGAGCGAGGCGGAGGTCAGCACGCCGGACCGTCCAGCGTTCAAAGGGCATGACAGAATGAGGGAGAGGGCCATGAGGAACCCGATTCCAGGCCCAAGTCATGTAGGACATGGCTTCAAAGGCAAACAAGAGGGACTGTCCAGAGGCAGAGAGAAGTGAGTAGACACCATCAGCAAGGGTGCGGTTCCAACGCTCAGACATGCCATTTTGTTGTGGGGTGTAAGGGGCAGAGGACTCAAGCCGAACACCATGGGACTCAAGGAAACGAGAGTTGGGACCAAAGAATTCGCTGCCCCGATTGCTGCGGAAGACCCGCAACAAATGGAGACAAGCACGTTCAGCCTGAGGGAGCCAGGACTCAAGAACGTCAGTGACATCACTACTATGGCGAAGGATGAAGACCCACCGGTAGCGTGAGAAGTCAGTCAAGCACATGACATAGCAGCCGATGTCACCAAGGAAGTCTTGGGGCAAGGGACCCATGACGTCAGCATGGACAAGGTCAAGAGGATGGGAGGTAGTAGACTCCGCAGTAGAGAATGGGAAGCAGTGCATTTTTCCATTGGCACAGTCCAGACAGGAGGAGGTGCAGGGAGGCGCAAATGTGGTAGGGTCAAGGCCGTAGGCTGGCCAAAGGCGGAAAAGGCGCTGGATGGCAGCAGTGTGGATGTGACAGAGGCGATGATGCAGCAGATCAGCATGGATAGGAGACAGTGACGGTGCGACGTGAACAAGAGCAGATATAGTGGAAGACGATGGCAATGTGAGAGGGACACGAAACAGACGATCACAGCGTACACCACAGAGAACAACATGGCCAAATGAGCGGAGAGAAATGGAGGCCAGGCCGTGACTGGACAAGAAGTCCATGCCCTGGTCGTCAAGAGTGGTAAAGAGAGAAGGCTTACTTCAAGCTCGGGCACATAAAGCACGTCGGGTAAGTAGACACTGCCCCCGGGGCCGATAAAGCGGACGACACCGACACCTTGGATGGGGAGAGATTGGCCGGAGCCAGTGCGCACAGAACGGACGGACCCAACGGGCTCGAGGGACACAAACAACAACCGACATCATGTCGGTCGTTGCCGACATGAGGTCATGTGATGCGTAGCCCCTGAGTCAATGATCCAGAGACCAGGGGATGCACGAGTGGATGGGAGAACAAGACAGACAGCAATAGTGCCATGGGAGGAGAGGGGAGACGGGGCACCAAGACGAGTGGGGAACGTATGAGACTGCCACTGCTCAATCCAGGCACAATCATCAGGCAAATCCCATTGGACACCACCAGACGCAGCACCATGAAGGGTGGCATCAGACTCACAGACAGACACACGCGACTGGCCACTCACACTCTCACCTCCCTGAGAGCAAAGGTGAAGCAGTTCCGCCAACCGATGCTCAAGAGTGTGCTCCTCGTCACGGCGGTCAGAGGAGCGGTTGGACAAACGGTCAGAGAAGTGACCATCGTCACGAGCCCAAGGAGGCACTGAGTAGTGAGACGACGGGGGACCGTAGTAAGGAGGTCCAGATGGCAGCGGTATCCAACCCCAAGGGCTAGCTGGGGGCGGTGACGGCTGAAGAGGGGCAGGAGTGGTGGAGAGCGCTGAAGCAGATGATGAGGAGGAGGAAGACGCAACAGTCACTGCTGCAGCAGCGGAGGAGGTGGTCACACCCGTGCGGGCCGAGTGAGCGTGCATGGAGGATGTGAGATGTGCATCATCACAAGGAGCCGGGAATTTGGGCGCAGAGTGCCCGGTGGCGCCACAATTCCAGCAGGTGATATCGGCGGTGGCAGGAGAGGCGTTCTTGCCACCACGGCCACCCCCACGCCCCTTACCTCCTCCGCCACACCCACGACCGGAGCCACCACCCCCCCCACAAGAAGTAGCCTGAGTGGGATGAGCTGCTGCATGAGAAGAGGAGGAGGAGGAGGAGGTCGCAGCTGCAGGCGAGGAGGATGACGAGGTAGTGATAGTAGCAAGCACAGCACGATGCATGCGCTTGTTCTACAGAGCGTTCCACCAATCAGTGAGACGAGAGGTAGTAAAGTCGTAGAGGGGACCGATTCCTGGCGGAGAGTTCGCAGGGATCAGAGCAGCAGCAAGCTGCTCAAGCTCTGCCTGAGAGACGTGAAGATAGAGGTCAGACAGCTCAGGAATGAAACCAGCAACCATGGAGAGATAGGCTGAGAGAGGACCTAGAGCTACCCTGCCAAGATCACGCAGCAAGCGCAGACTGCACGCCCAATATTCATCTGCAGTCTCGTCCATCCGCATCTGCAGGATGTTGAACTGTACAGTTAGGGCACTCTGGGTAGCATGTATTTTCAGCCCGGACCATCTATAAAAACCAAAAAAAAAAGGGCAGCATGCCCAGTCACAGTTTTGCGGCGGCGAATGAGAGCATAGGCACCGACGGTATCAGCAGGGGTGCCACGTGAGGGGTCTGTATTGTACATACCAATGTCATCGAGGAGGTTCTCGGGGCCTGTGTTGATGAGGGCCCAGACAGCACGAGCCGCCTCAGCAGGGTGAGGTACGAACGGCGGCTTGGCAGGGGATTAGTATTCCCAAAGCACTCACCATGGGCCCACGCACTGAAGCGCGTCTCCCAAGAGATGAAGGTGAGTTTGGATGTGAACGAGGGTGGTGGTGTCTCAAAATCCCTTTGCCTGGCTGGGAGAAGAACTCGGGCGAGGACCACTGCTGAGAGAGGGGGAGGAATTGGCGACACCACCACTGGGAGGAATAGAAGAATCAGCTGATGTCGTCTCTGCAGGGTGAAGGACGGCAGCAAGGCCTGGGATGGTGCGGAGACGCTCGATGACTAGTGTAGCTATGGCAGCAGCTAGCTCACGCTGAGCCTCACGACCCTGGTGGAGCTCATCTTCAACCTTACAACGTTCTGCTTGTGCCTCACTAAGAGCTGCCTGTAGTGCCTCTATAGTCTCCTTTGGCCCTGGAATGATGAGAAGGAGCAAGTGCGAATGCAGGAAGGAGGGAGACGAGAGGAATGAGGGGAAGTGAAGTGCAACACAGTGCAGTGCGATACAAAGCTTACCGAGCTAGTGGCGAGGCAACAGGGTGAAGAGAGGGGGCACCACGGCTGCGGCGGAGGAGAAGAGGACGGCCACCCACACGGTGACTGCCACAGTGAGGCAAAGAAACCCTCTAACTGTGGCCCCTGCAACTGCGGCCGACGCCAATGCGACAAGAATTCCTGTGGTGATGTGCGGTGTGATCTCTCGAGGAGTGCCAGTGGGAGTCAGCACTGCTGCTGCGGTGGACGCACGGATGGAGCCAA
>SZWC01004184.1:67410-83181 GCA_023375785.1 Penium margaritaceum
AAGTTCCTACTTTGGCAAGAAATTGAACACAGCATACATTGAATTTATAACAACATAATGCATGTTGAGAATAGATTGGATATGCCCCCTGCTTCTCTTGACCTGTTTCATTTCTCGCACATTGTTGCAAACACGGTCTCACTTGGAATCCACATTTTGAAAAGAAATCAATGTTTAATGTGGTTGTGTGCAGGTTTCCCCATGAGCGACTTGCTCATGGGGGTTACAGGGTGTAGCCCTTCAGGCGCACTCCTACTTTCGTGACTTTGACCTCAGTTTCTATTCCTTCTCCACTGTTACAAAGCTAGGCATGCAGACTATCTTTGCCTCTCTAGCTCTTTTGTTGTGTTGTGACAGCATCCTGTGGATGGCTGTGTGTTTGTGTGTGTGTATGTGTGTGTGTGTGTGTGTGTGTGTGTGTGTGAGTTCACATCTGCACCTCATGACTGTGATTATCACTCATAGGTGACTACGGAGAGCTAGGAGTTTAAGGCCAGACACTCACGTCTACAGATCAGCATAGACAATGAACCATACATTTTCACGTGGTATTAGAGCAGGATTTTGAGACTGTCTACACTACTGTGGTAAGACGCCAGCATGGTGCTGAGGCCAAAACAGGAGGGCTGTTTTTTTTTTTCATCGATTTTTGTAATTCCTTGATATCAGGGCAGGTTTTTTGTGGTTGGACAATAGAAGATGCCGATACAAACTCATTGCACCAAATGGTGCTCAATTGTATTCAGTAAAGAGCCCAAGGCAAAAGTTTTGTAACATCGGAGTTTTAACTTTATTTCAGCCAGAAACATTGGTGGAAGATGTAGCCTTGTTTTCATTGATATCACGTTCTGTTTTTCTTGGGAACAGAGAGCATTCAATCCACAGAGTAATCTGCCATTTTCTCCGGTCAATTTTGTGCTGTCTTGGGTCTAGTAAGCTGCTCCATCGCCCTCCATGGCATTGCTTTTCCGTTTTTGGCTAAGTGCCGATCCCTGTCCCAGTCGAGCAGTTAGCCGTAGGATTGGAAATAAACCTGAATTAGAAACCCCATTTTGGGGGCTTTTTTTGGGTGAGGACAAAAATTTCATCTCGGGTTCCTGCCAACCAGAAAAAGGCCAGTTAGACCAGAGACGGGAAGAGTAGATCCCAAATAAAAGAAAAAAATTGGGAACATTATGGAGCCTATAGGCCGGATTGCTTTGAAAACATTTATATGGCAGGTTGTAGGTCTTGCTTTGGCTCCCGGTTCAGTTTCACCGTCACCCAGCGTTGTCTCATCTTAACACTCAGCTTGATTGGGGCTTCTCCACGTAGGTAGACGCACGAATATAGGACACACTGCTGTAACGGTGGAACGAGCATGGAGAGGATTTGGTTGTATTCTCAACACGAGCGTGATGCACCATATGTGCTCGGATAGGAATATCTTTGAAATCATGTACTTTCCGACACTCCTCTCAGCAGTTAGAATAGGTTCAGGCGAGTCACTGCCGGCAGAAGGAGTGGGAACTGTAGTGGCTAAGGTAAGCAAGGCAAGGTGTCTTTGACCGGAGTATTGTATATCCCATGACTGAGGCTTAACTTATCGTTTGGGCCAAGGTTATTCTCAGAAGGAGGTTTTACAATCATACAGAGAAACGGTTGGTGCACCATTTGATGTGGTAGGACAGAGGTTTTTGGAGGGCCAATTCCAGGAGACCTGTACAGCATACCACTAAAATCAGTTACTGCCCACCCACAAGCACGTACCTACCCCTCAGCTCGTCTTCTTTCCAGCACATTGGAGATTCAACACCAGCGCTTAGCACACATCGGACCATCCTCCCTCAAAGAGTTCACTCAAGCACGTCTGGCTGACAGCGAAAAAATGACGCAACAGCCATTTCCTCATCATGAGCACAGATCCACAGCTCCACCGCAACTAGTTCACACCGACCTTTGGATCCCAGGTCATCAGCACCCAACTTCAGCAACAGAATGCGCACAATATGTGCTGAGTCTCATGGACGATTATACACATGTGACGTGGTGCTTCCTGCTGAAGGAAAAAAGACATGCCGCAGCCGCCATTTGTAATTGGTTTCCATGTGCACAACGGGAGTGCGGACATCTGTTATGCATTTTTCGTAATGACAGAGGGGGAGAGTTCACTAGCCAGGTATTTGAGGAGTTTTTTTAATGAGTCAGGGTATTCAACATCGAATGTCAGCTCCTAGGACCCCACAACAAAACGGGGTTGTAGAACATTGGCATCACACTCTAAATAACGCAGTCCATACAGTCATGATAGCAGCAGAAGTCCCTCTCAGTTTCTGGGGCGAGGCAGTGAAGTATGTGGTCTGGGTACAAAACGGCATTCACCACGGTCACACTCAACTCAAATTAACTCCTTCGCAGCTGTGGCGTGAAGAGAGAGCCGACATGACACCGACATGGGTGTAGGGCAGCATCGTATGTTCCTGGGGATCTCTAAATGATGATTCTGGGAAAATTGATGGCCCTGGAAGATAGGGTTTTCATATGGGAACAAGCACAGATTCAAAGGCTTGGCGGTGCTACGATTTAGAGACTCGCCAGTTGGTCGAATCATGACACATGGGGTTCTATGAGACCTGGTTTGCACCTCATTACTATCAAGCAAGGCATCGGGTGTTTTTCAACATTCGCATCCCATGCAACAGTCTCACTCACCTCCTTCCTCAGCTCATTAGCCGAGTACACTAAATCCGGCCAAGATTCCAGTCCATCCTATCTGAGCGTCTCCTTCTCAACAGCAGCAATAGCAACAGAAACAGCAGCAGAAATAGCAACGGCATCAGCAGCAGCGATAGCAATAGCAGCAGCAGCAGCGAGAACAATAGCAATAGCCACAGCGAAAAAAACAACAGCAACAGTCACAGCAACAACAATAACAATGCTTGCAGCAGCGGAATGACCCTCTGCCATGCCACAGTTTAGGAGAGGCACGATTCCAAGTGAAGCAAAATCTCCTCCTTCTCCACTTGTACCTCTTTAGACAGCTCCATCTCAGTTGACATTTCCTCCATTGTAGAAGACAAGGGCAGCCAGTGACCCAAGTTCAGTTGGTCCGTTCATGCGTCTGATGCTAGAGCAAGAGCAAAGAGCAGCTGAGTCCTCAGGTCATTCTAGAGCAACACTTGATGAGACAGAGTGCCAAAGAATAGGGAGATTGAGGGATGTTGAGCAGAATTCATACAAAGGCATGTGCAACACAGTCATTTGACAGGCACTACCTTCCATTGAACCACATCCTGGAATTGATGTCACATGGCAACAAAACAGTGAAGGATCCTTCATCCGCTTAGGCTTTCCAGTGAAGCCGTTCATCCCATCTACGTATAGAGAGGTTTTCACATGTGCAGAGACACATTTGTAGAAGAAGGTCATTAAAGTAGAGCTAAGTAAGATCTACGCTTCTGACACATTGGAGAAGGTACCCCTACCACCTAATAGAAGAGCAGTGGGGACAAAGTGGGTTTTCACGGTCAAGTATCATGACGATGGTGCTTTGATATATACAAGGCATGACTCACAGCGAAGGGATATTAACAGATTCCAGGAACTGAATTTGGAGATAATTTTGCACCAGTTGGAAAGTACTCTAGTGGTCAAGGATTGCTCAAATGGCAGTTGGTACAGTTTTGAGATTTACCGGATGGAAGTGAAGAATTCCTTTCTTCATGCCAAACTTCACAAAGAAATATTCATGGTCCAACCCGAGGGGGTTGATGATGGCAGTGGTAGATTATGTCAGCTGAAATGTGCGCTTTACGGTTTGAAACAGTCTTCACGATTTTGGAACAAGGGACTTGCAGCTGGGTTGCTAGATGGAGGATTCAAGAGAAGTACAGCAGACTACTGTCTCTTCTTGAGAGGGACAGGCTCGAACCTTGTAGCAGTCCTTTTCTACATTGACAACATCCTCATCTCCTCTCCATAAATCACTTAGACAAACAGAACCAACGAGCTTTTGGGTAGGCGGTGAAGGATATGGGGAAATTTAGTACATTTTTGTGAATGGAGGTGAAGAGGAACCGGTAGGAAGGGTGGATCGAGGTTGCACAACCACCAATATCACAAAGAGGGATCATACAGCAGTGGTGGATAAATATTCAGTATTGGATGGGGAGCTGTAGGTTTTGGCCCACATCAATCCCCTCACCAAACTCGATAATAAACTCATCAAAACAGACCCCAAAGGTGTGAGGGGCACCTTCACTACGTGTAGGGACATCTGCACCTCCGGAATGGCATTTTGACGGGTCCTTGGTATGTGAGGGCGCCTCGGCGGGTGACGTGGTGCGCACCGCCGACTGAACGGCTGGTTTGGGGTGCTGCGCTTTGGCTCACGTAGTAGGAGCTACAGTTATCCGAATCACGCATGGTTTGGTACGTTGGAGAGCTCATGACTAGCCCTACAAATGTTCAAATCATTTCCATGCTAAAAAACTAATGTAGAACTGTGTTATTCCCTTCGCAACAGTGACTTCATCACAACTCCCTTCCACTCCTACAAACATAGTGTGAGGCGACCGGAAAGCTCATGCTTAGACTCAGAATGAAACAAACCAAAGTCTTAGGTGGATAAACGTGTAGGTTAAAGCCCTTGGAATGGAATGGTTGGCCTCGACGGCTCAACCAGTGGGTAAAATCCCAAGGGGTGGGTGCCGGAGCGCGACCCACCGACCAACGTATCATCATAGGGCAGGATTCTACAGGATATTTCCTGCTCTGCTGATGCCATTGAATGGACCTGGACGGACCATCCTCTCCCACTACAGCTAGCTACTAACCAATCAGCGGAAGGGGAAATCCTGACCTGGCAGATGCTTATATTTGGGATTGTACCCGACTTACCCAGATTACCTGTTTGGGTGTATAAATACCCAGTTGGTATGTTATGGTCGGTTTTACCCAAGGGGTAGTGACCTATCAGGTACCATGACTAGGTCGCCGTGTTACATTCCTCCCCCTTTAGCTACAAACTGTACTCGGTTTGCAAAGGAAAGAGGTGTACTCGTCAAACCAACCATGTCGGAAATGTATGAATAGCGAGTGAAACGTCAAGATGACGCTTGTGTTCACAGTGTGAGACATGCTATGCAAGTACAATGCATGTATCTATGTTGCATGCTCATGTGTCAGCTTCATGACGAAGCAAGACTTTTCATTATAAGGAGCCAAAAGAGGGTCCTTACACATGTGGCTTTGGTTCGACGAAGCTTTGTGCACCGACTTGATGAGACATTGCTCATCTTATGTTGACACAGCGACAACATCATCCATGCTTTAGCATGGGGTTTCCATGCTGGATATTGAAGAGAAAGCAGTGAGATGGAAAACAAATTTCCTGGTGGGCTTTGGGTGTTCAGCCTTGGGATTACAGCAACGCGTCCTCTCCCTTTTGCTGAGGAGCGTTCCCGCAACAAGTGCCCGGGAAAATACTTGTCGGGCAACAAAAATGTGCCACAATTCCCAAAGGAAGATTCTCTTTGTGGGGCTTACGCCAGGGTGGTACTCCTGGGGGCGTGGTTAATCAAACTCAATCTCATCCTCCACCAGGGATTCAACTAAGGAAACCCAAGGGAAATTCTACATGCGGTCTGGTCCGCATGTGGCTATCACAGCCGGTTCAGTTGGATTGGCATTCCCGATTGAGCCCTTGGCTCAAAAAGTGACATGGAGGCCGGTGTCAGTGCCATGTTACATGTGTAAAAATTTCATGTGAGGATGCTTACAATCCAAATGAACATTGCAAACCACATGGTCTTGCATTGTATGAGACATTGCCAAGCCTGTCTAATACATGAAGTTGTCACAGTATAGGTCTCCCAGCACACGTGTTTACTATAGTATGATGACAGATGAGACTGTCATTTGATAGCACGGAGACATAGATGGAAGGCACCTGAAGCATGCCGTCCGTGCACTCGAAGGAAGAGTGGGTACCATCGGATGCCGTGTGGTCTAAGACTTTCCATCATGTGGAGATGATCCCGAGTATTGTCATATGCTTGGATACACAACACATGTTCTTAGACCAAAAGGATATTTACTGCACATTGGAAAGGTGCCAAGTGTACAGTCTTGAGTAATGCGGTGGGTGAGACCCAAAAATCTAATGTTATGACTTTTGTAAGGGATGGATAACAAATGCCACATGTCTTTTGTGTAGTTGTACTTTGCACAAGTACTGTTGAATTACCCAGACACGTCAGTAGCATGACTGAATGTGTGAAATGGGTCATTTCCATGAAAATCGGGAGTTTCGAGTATGATCACTCAAGGAAGGTGAATAAACTCGGATATCTCGAGCAATGTCATCCAACTTCAACTTGTCATTGATTTATCCCATACTTGTAAGGGTAAAAAGAAGTTAGACTGTTGTGTACCTTAGTATGGTTTGTGCTTTAATTGCACAATACTAAGGGATGTCTAGGGTATGTGTCGATCCTTGAAGGAGTACGTAAACATCCAGGGGTGTCCTGTGCTTCCCGAAACATCTGGGAGATATCCAAAGAACAGCATTGGAGAGCATTGGTACAAAATTACACTTCCCCAGTGTGTGGCCCATTGATCATTACTCATTTTCCATAGCCTTAGAAGGCTACATCTGATGCTTTTAGTCACTCTAGGTTGTCTGCAACCAGTGGTGAACACCAGAGTGTCTTATGGGTAGACCATGTCACCATGAGTTTGACTAAATATCATCATCCAATCGGAATCTCATTGGGTTGTATAGCATGATGTTGTTACGTAACCACATAACCATATTTATGTTACCAGATTTTGACCTGGTTCCAGTGCGTAAAGCAGGCACTGCTTCCATCGCTGTGGAGTGACCAAGGGCGTCATGTATATCCCGATGGAAATTAAACAGTGCTCTATAGATGAGCAACTGCCGGACTGGATCGGCAAGGAATCCAGTAGTGCACATTAGGCCAAAGTGAACGTCAGGATAATGACTCAAGTGTCCGTACTGTGCATGACAGAATGAGGGGCTATGATTGGTTTCAAATCTATAGCTATACTAGCTGAAAAACCAGCTGCAATAACTTTGATGTTGGTAGATGACACAGTCGATAGAGGTATCAATCCAATTAATGTGCAGGTAGTAAGGTCATGCTAGGTTTCACCTTGCCATGTAAAGACGAGCATGGGCATCCTTGGTGTATTTCAAGTACTGACACAGAGTCATAATAGTGAGTGTCCTCGATGGTAGCACATTTTGTATATTGTCTTCCTGAGCCCTAACTGTAGCATAGGGGATCGAGGATCATGAAGCACCTAACACGCAAAGCTTTGCTCTTCATGATTCATCCAACATCAATCTTGATGGTAGGGGTGACATGTGTCACGTTGTGAGTACAGACCCCTCTTGCCGCTTTTCAACCATGCTGTCTCCATGCTTGCAAACATGGTTGAGTTTTGACAATAGTCCAATGTGGACTACACCATGGTCGGAGAAACCATCATAGTGGAGACAAGGTGGAAGTTGTCCTCCTTGTATCATAAGTCATTGTGTATATGGCCATGAAGAAATCCCATAAACCATTCAATAATGTCCCTCATCCATGTGTTGTGACATGGGTCAAACAGTGAGAGAACATGGGGATACAACCATTGTCAGAATGAAGAAGGACCAATGTTCATAGGACACTCGGACCAAGAAGTCACCTGGGCACATTACCGATATACCCAAAAGCCAGCCCAGAGAATCCTTGCTCTCGGAATTCCCGAAATATAAATATTCGGCAAGCAAGGTCATCTCCGCACTTGACCAAGATCATCGGCACCGACGACCAAACGGATTTACTGCCGCCGGCGGGACCAACAGTCGACGGCGGCAAGGACCATGGAAGCCAACCGGCGAGAACTTCAACGGGTGACCCGGTCCCCGCAAGACGACAGGGAACGCCACCAGACTGAGCGCGCCACTCGTTGCGTGCGGTCCTCACCCGAAGCACCACGAAGGTCTTCAGAGCCGGTGTACAACACCACAAGCTGCAACAGCAGCATCCGCCAATAGTCGCCTAGGGCGACGTATAGGCCGCCTTAGCGTGCGGCTCCAGGCTAGGCAGCTAGGACTAGACGTAGGATGTAACACTCGTGTACCTGCATGTTACAATTAAGCAATCTTACATCTTTGCTTCAGTTCATGCTTCTCACCCGCCAGTTCGGCTGCGGCCTCTGTTTACCTCTCTCTACCAATCTCGGCCCGCCAGTTCGGCTGCGGCCCCACTCCTTCAGTATTGCTTTATGCCCGCCTCTCGGCTGCGGCTCTCTCCTCCGTGTTTCATCTCGTGCCCGCCTTCTCGTCTGCGGCACTGCTCATTCGCTCCGCTCATTCGCCTTCTTCCTTGTTATCGCCCGCCCTTGGTAGCTGAGGCTCGGCCCACTGCCTTGCCCGCTCCGTGGTACTGCGGCATCTCAGTTGATCTTCGCGCCCATACCTCTGGTACTGCGCCCACGAGTCCTAGTGACTCATCAGCTTCCTTGCCTTACTTATTCGCCCGCGCCTCGACTCTGTGGCTTCTCGCCAGTACCTCGGCTGCTACGGCTACATCACACTAGTCCTTTTGAGACAATTGTTATGCTCCTCCATCAGTCATTGCAGTAACTCTTGTTCAGTTCATGACGTCATGACTTCGTCACTCGCGCGTTGCTTCTCGGATGCTTCCACTGTTCTGTCAGCACTTCCCTCATGATCTGCTAAGCCTTTCCAGATGACCCATCTCTCTGACATGGTATCAAAGCAAAGCGAAAGCTCCTGGCTCTACCATCATCTTCAAAGTCCCTCTTGACGCCACACAAAGCAGCAGCAGCCACTCATCCGCCTTCTCCCTTGTCGCAGACATATCAGCTTCAAACCATTCTCTCTATCGTTGATTCAGCCATCAGCAAGAGGAACGGCAACCACATCTGGCCATCATTTTGTCCCAAAGTCCCCTTGCTGCCTAAACTGCTCCGCCGAAGCGCGCCTCCGACGCACCGCCAGCAGTCATCCCCGCTGCAGCAACAGCATCCTCCACCAACTCAGCCTCAAAACATCATTGCAGCATCACTTCTCGACATCAGCTCAATTCAGCATCACCAGGCTGCGCTGAGCATCTCTGACCACAAACCCTCAACAACTGGTCCTCAGTCAAGCATCTCCGCTGTCACCAAGCCAGTAACATTCCAAAGCCATGTATGGGCATGGTGTCACGATGTTACCAGCCAGCTCCACCACTCACTAAACAGTGCCAATTCAAAAGCCAGTCTTCACCATCTGCCCTCCACCCAGAACAACAGCCATATTCGTCCATCTGCAGCAGCAGCCTCCATGACTACATCCAGTAGCAGCAGCCCTCCAAGCCTGCCCACATAGTTTCGACCACTCATCAGTTTCTGACCTGAACTCTCCATTTCACAAGGCACCGCTTTAGCGCACTCAGCACTGGTGTCATCAAATCATAGCAAGACCTCAGGAGCACTCCACGCCTGGAGCACTGTTCTCTTCGCTAGCGAGTGCAACAACTATGCACCATGATTGTGGTCTTGGCAAGCCTCACAGTGGGCTCCCTTGTCGGAAAACTCCTTCACAACATCATGTATCAACAACGCACCTCACCTCAACTGCAACCATCTGAAGCCACAGCACCAACGATCTGCACCGGTGCACGCCATCCGATGCCCTCCTTCCTCAGCTCCATGACTGTCAGCTTCTTCCTCTCTCCATCAGGCATCAGAACAAGCCACCATGCCCTCCCAAATCTCTACCTTTTCAAGCTTCCCCAGCTGTCAACTTCACTCTCACTCCTGTGGAACAAGTGCCTACAGCGAAACGCAAAAGGAGACCACGACATCTTTGGCAGCAATGCCTCCCCCATTCCACTGAGCCGCAATCCTTCAAATCTGTGTCTGGGCAGTCCAGTACCATGGGCTTCGCACTCAGATCTCTCCTCTCCAACCTCGACTGTAACAATAATCGCCAATTCCTAAGCAATGTTCAGAATGCAGTGGACAAGGAGGACATCCTGCAGCACCCCACCTCAGAACACTCTCTGATATCTCCCCTCAGCATTGATGCACTCCTCTTCACCCAGGCAGCAACACCTCCCAGTCCAGGTGACAGACATCAGCGCCATGAAACCTGTTCACAAAAACACCAGCTCCTCTGCCCATCTTCCCTTTTCCAACGGTGTTCCGTCCACCACTTCGCTAAATTCCGCCCTCTCTACACTTGATTCCTGGGAACATGCAAATCTTCTCCACACATTCACCTCATCCAGCAGTAGTACATAACTGCCAGACAGCAACTCCATCCAACAGCCCGGTTGAGACTTCCCTGTCCCTCAGTCCTCAACTTCCTCCTACTCCGAGCATCCAGATCCCTCGGCCCCTCCAACAACTTCTGCAGACACCAACACATTCACCTCAGCCTCTCGTGGAGCTGCACCCTTCGATTTCTTCCTTCTTCCCTCTCACCTTCGAGGTTCTCTTCGATGGAAATCAGTCCCGGGTCCACTCCACCTGTTGCAGTCCATATACGCTACGCATGGACGCTATCCCGTCTACAACTCCAAGTCATCATCAACTACACAACTTTGCACCTCTTCTCTTGGCCCTGTGATTCTGTGTCCTGTGACATTGAGGATCGGTGTCAAAATCAAGAAGGACCAATGTTCACAGGACACTCGGACCAAGACGTCACCCGGGCACATTACCGATATATCCACCTGCCAGCCGAGAGAATCTCTGCTCTCGGAATTCCCAGAAAATGAATGTTCGGCAAGCAAGGTCATCTCCGCACTTGACCAAGATCATCGGCACCGACGACAAAATGGATTGACTGCCGCCGGCGGGACCAACGGTCGACGGCGGCAAGGACCGTGGAAGCCAACCGACGGGAACTTCAACGGGTGACCCAGTCCCTGCAAGACAACAGGGAACGCCACCAGACTAAGCGCGCCACCCGTTTCGTGCGGTCCTCACCCCAAGCACCACGAAGGTCTTCGGAGCCGGTGTACAACACCACAAGCTGCAACAGCAGCATCCGCCAATAGTCGCCTAAGGCGACGTCGTTCCTATAGGCTGCCTTAGCGTGCGGCTCCAGGCTAGGCAGCTAGGACTAGACGTAGGATGTAACACTCGTGTACCTGCATGTTACAATTAAGCAATCTTACATCTTTGCTTCACTTCATGCTTCTCGCCCGCCAGTTCGGCTGTGGCCTCTATTCACCTCTCTCTGCCAATCTCGGCCTGCCAGTTTGGCTGCGGCCCCACTCCTTCGGTATTGGGTTATGCCCGCCTCTTGGCTGCGGCTCTCTCCTCCGTGTTTCATCTCGTGCCCGCCTTCTCGGCGGCGGCACTGCTCATTCGCTCCCCTCATTTGCCCGCCCTTGGTAGCTGAGGCTCGGCCCGCTACCTTGCCCGCTCCGTGGAGCTGCGGCATCTCAGTTGATCTTCGCGCCCGTACCTCTGGTACTGTGCCCACGAGTCCTAGTGACTCATCAGCTTCCTTGCCTTACTCGTTCGCCCGCACCTCGGCACTGTGGCTTCTTGCCAGTGCCTCGGCTGATGCGGCTGCATCACACTATTCCTTTGAAGACAAATGTTATGCTCTTCCATCAGTCATGCAGTAACTCTTGTTCGGTTCATGACGTCATGACTTCGTCACTCGCGTGTTGTTTCTCGGATGCTTCCTCTGGTCTGTCAGCACTTCCCTCATGAGCTGCTAAGCTTTTCCAGATGATCCATTTTTCTGACAACCATGTCTCCCTGTGCGATGTAACACCTTGCTCTAACTTAGCATGTTAGGGTGTTATGACTCGTAAAGAGCATGCCCATGATTAAGCACCTTTTTAGCATTGGCTCTATTGACCAACCGTTTGGTCTTGTGCCAAATTGGTGTTGAAAGATGATGCCTTCTTGGATTGAAGTTTGCATCCACCTTAACTCAGGATTGACGAGCAATCAAGGCACATGCCAGGTATCTGATGCCACGGACAAGTGAGTTGACGCATTGTCAAGTAAGTTACATGACCAGGTATATCGTCATTGGTATGGCTGCCTTGTAACATGCCTTGGGTACGTTGTGTACTCTGTATATGTAGGCCAGTAGACAGAAGAATAGGCCATGTACATGACCTGAATAGTGTCAAGTCATGGCATTCCTTCAGTCGTGAAGGAAGGCTAACCATTGCATTTGGGACGTGTCACGATCTTAGAGCCTCATCGGTCGTTGTCGTGTACGCCAAAATATGTTGGCATGAGCACATGCATTCTGGCCCATTGTCTTACCGTTACTGACATGCGTTAAGCATTGTCGTTCATCATGTGGGAACACGTGGATCGGCACAAGTAGTTTTGTCTGTAATATGATGCGACTCAGACACACCTGTTGAGATTGCTTCAATGTTGTACTGCATGCTTCCTGAGACTTGTGCCTTAGCACGTATGCTTCACGTAACCGAAACATACACTTTGAAAAACGTCAAGGATGCTCGGTGCATGAGTTGACCATTAGGATTTATGCGCAAACCACCACGGTTGGGTGGATGGGATTGTAAGGAATCACCATGTTCATGAATACAAGTTCAAGATCTCCAATGTGGGAGATGGGTCGAGGGTGCACATTCTGTCCCTGACATTGTATCCGATGACGTCAACCCCACAGTCCAGAGGATAAATCCTTTGGATGCTGCACCATACAGCGTGTGAAACACGCTATGCTAGGTTTTTTACCTAGATTGGTCATGATCCGCTAGCCAGTACCTGTTCATAGGCAGGTTGCTGGATCATTAGACCGTGTGGCTGACTCAGGTGGCAGTGCCACTATGTGTGGCTTTGTGACAGCTAGAGCTTGTCGGAAATCGCTTCCCGACTGTCTAAGACCGGGCACGCAGCTTTCACATGAGTGGGAGCTTGATGCATTGCGAGCAACGGCGATTTTGACTGACGGTGCGCTTTGGGTCACCGTGCCGAATGTGAGAGGTCACATGAGCAGAACCATGGCAGAACGCAGGAGGGGAACTTCGGACGGAAATGACGTCGTTTTGAGTCACTTAATGGACACGTACATGATCTGACGAGTTATAGTGCTTGTCACAAGCTTTCTAACGCACCAAACCGTGCGCGATTCGAAGCAGTGTAGCACCTGCTACGCTCTCCCACGTGCATCATTGCAACTCAGCCGTCTGCCACACCACCAACGTGAGTGACGGGCGTCCGAAGCGCCCTGGTCGCCAATGAAGCATCATGCCGCCTTTCCGAGGCGCCCATGGCCAATATCCCATGGTTCCAATGAACCATGGGATATTGGTCTTACATCCCCCAAGGGGCGCCTTGGCCTTGGTCTGCGTGCTGGGAGTCGAACTCCTCACCGTCGGACCCATTTTTCCGACGGACGAGTGGTCAGCCGACCAAACCCGGCTGGCTGCACCACCCAACTTTGACTAGCTATATCTCCCTCATTTCTAGGCCGATTACTGCGATTCAACTTGCGTTGGATCCAGCAAATTGCCTACTCTAAGGACATACTCTCAGATCATATAAACACACACCACGCTAAGGTCTATCTTAAAAGTCGACGACTCAGCCACATGGCTGAGACTCTACCACATGGCAAAGTGGCCGGCCACCAGTGCCGCCTCGTCATCAGCCATGACCACGGGCTGTTTTGCCCTGTGCCATGCTCTAGACCTCCAGCCTTGACCCTGCATTTCTTCTCTTATGCCAACCAGCTTCTCACGGCTCCTTCGTCGTGAGCACTGCTCCGTCGATGATGCCGATGTTGCTGGTGCGCTCAGATGATGCAGGCCATATGTGTGTCGTGCTGCAAAAGTACAGCACCCATGCCCACTTGCGCATGTGTGAGCTGGCATCTTGGTGCTGATGAGATATCAGCCACCTCACCACTCACACAACGACATGATGAGGGGCGAAAATTCCTGACAATCTCCCCCTCGCGCCTTATCATGCCGCTCGGCTCCCCCTCAAGCTGATCCCATCAGCCTCATGGGGCATTGTCTTACAGCTGCCACTGCTGTACTTGCACCCTGCTTGGTAGAGCCCTTCACTGCTCCCCGGCTGCTTGCGAGCGTGAGTGTGGCCTCCTGCCACTCTGCCACCTTGCCTTGCTGCCGGTGGAGTTTGCGGCTGCTTCCGTCCCGTGCCGAGCCGCACCTTGGATACCGCAGCTCCTTAGCTGCCTATTTGCTGCGCTCGTGCACATCAGGCTTGCCTGCCACCCAAGTGCAATCCTCCTCAGCTTGCTTTTTGCGCCTTGAGTCTGCACCTGCTTGTTGCATGGCCTTCGCATCCTGCACCCTTGCAGCCCTGTGCTTGTGCGACCACTGGCCCATGTAGCCTAGTGCATCCACTTGCACTTGTCACCCCTCTTGGTCCCTCAGCTTTGCAGCCAACTTGCTGCGTGGCATGGCCATTTTTCCATCCATCTGCGTCTTGGCGACCTGGCGGGTGCTGCTGCCTTGTTGCCGATGTTTGCCAATGCATCCTGCCTCCCCGTTTTGAGGCGTTGGGAGCACCCGCCTCCCGCGAGTCTCCTATCCAGCGGAAGCCAGAAGCCAGCGCCGTTGTCGCTGCTTCATCCGCTACTGTTGGAACCAAATTGCTCCATGACACGTCCCTGCTTGGACCCAGCGTGAGCCCCGCCACATCCACCCTTAGTGGATTGCTTCCTCGCCAAATGGCGCAGCCAGCGTCTCTTGCTGCTACAAGCCTGTGCGTTGCTTGATGTTGCTTGTGGAGCCACATTGCTCCACTCAGGCCCCCTTCTCTGCTTCTAGCACCCTCGGCACGCCCTCACTTGGACCCAACGTGAGCCGAGCCACATCCACCCGAAGTGGAGTGCTTCCTTGCCAGTTTGGCGCAGCCGGCCGCTCTTGCTGCTACAAGCGCTTGCCTCTAACGGTGTTGAAGCTAGCCCCTTGGGCCTGATGTCGTCTCCCGTTTCCAACGCGTGCACCTGCGGTTACGAGTTCCCACACCGGTGTTGGCCTCCCGCCATCACCTTCCTAGGGCGCTCCAACCCTGCTACACTTTGGAGACGACACACCACTATTTTGTGGTCCTTTTTTTTGTTGATGATGCACCGGCAGCTCCCCTTCATTTTTGGAGATGGAACCAGCTCCCCCTGCTTGACAGACCTGCTGCATTCCGCCCACCGCAGCTGCATTTTTGCACCGCCAAACCTTGCGTCGCAGTGGCTGACCAGCTGCTGCCAATGAGGGTTGTCGAGCCTGATTCTGTCCTCCGGTGCATGCGCTTGCTCCCTTCCAAAAGGGACTCACGCCTTTGTTGGACTGTTGTGAGTTTGCACTGCTGCATTGCTACATCCCTTGTTGATGCAGCCCTGCTCCCTTGTCCTTGGCCAGGAGGCGCCGCGCCCGAAGCCGACGCACCTGCCACGACCATGGAGCGTGGAGGCTGAGGCCGCCCTTGCATTTTGCATGCGCCTTGCCCCCCTTTCCAGCAGCACACCACCCACCATGCTGTTACATTTCCCCATGAGCAGGTCCGCGGCGACTCCCTTGAAGCCCCACCTTCTGCTCCCTTGAAGTTGACAGCGATCAATCCTCCCCCTTTTTATGTCATCTCTTTTTTTTGTGTTCGCTCCACCACCCTCACCTCCAGAGCCTTCCAGCGGCAGCTGCCACAAGCTCCGCATCTCTTGCTCTAGACTGGTTGTTGGTGGAGTTTGGCATGTCCCCGACATGCCACATGGCTGCCCTCAATCAACGGCGA
>SZWC01004184.1:91503-102953 GCA_023375785.1 Penium margaritaceum
CTCTCTCTATCTCTCTCTCTCTCTCTCTCTCTCTCTCTCTCGCTCTCTCTCTCTCTCTCTCTCTCTCCCCCTCTCTCTCTCACGTCACACGAACCCCCTGCATTGCAACCCCCCCTCCCCCCCTCCCCCCTTCCCACCCTTCTCTCTCCCCACTAGCATTCCATGTTCTTGTTACGCTGCTCCCTCTCATTATGCGGTGAATGTACTACCCCGAAGCAAGTAGTTGAAGTATGTCGTCAAAGTGTATGGAGCATATTGACACTTTTCATGATATACACATGGCATGTTGTCACATCTCATGAATTACACATGGCGTGATGTCACACCTCCAGACTCCCACAATGACATTGCTGGTCTATCCCGCTCTGCAAGGGCTTGTCGGTATTGTCTCGCACTCTGATCAGGCAGGTCTACTCTAGCTGCCAAACTTAACTGCACATCATGTTCTGACAATCCTAGACTAGCAATGTCGCGTTGGACGGACATGTTCGCAGCGACTTCTTGGGATGATATGTCTGCAATGTTACCCACTTCTTCGACAGCTTCCGTCCACCATTCCATGTTGAAGTCGTCGCCATGCCGTTGGCACATGTTGTGCAGTATAATGCAACAAGTGACCACCATGGGCACATTATGAAGGTAGCATTCCACTCGCTTGAGTAGGATGCGCCAGCAACATTTCAACAAGCCAAAAGCTCGCTCGACGACCATCCTGGTTCCTGAATGTAGTACGTTGAAATGTCGTTGCCATGGCAAGAGGCCTTCACCCACAAATTTGTACAGGGGTAACATGTACTTTTGACAGGGGTAGGCAGCATCACCAATGAGCTTGTAGCCGTGCAACTCCCCTTGTAAAATGCGATTGTACAGTGGCGTGGTTTTGAACAGTCGCCAGTCATGGAGCGACCCTGCCCAACCGACGTGGTAGTCATAAAAGCAGCACTTGGGATCGACCACTGCTTGAAGAAGGACTGCATAAAACCCCTTGCGACAGTAGTAAACTTCACAATCCTCCATGGGCCCGATGATAGGGATGTAGGACCCATCAACTGCTCCAACGACCCCGTGTAAAACAGGGGCTGTGAATTCTCCCTCCAGCCTTGCGAACTTGGGAAACATGGGCCACTTGATGTACACGTTCTTGAAGAGATGACGGAACGCCAACATGAAATCAGTGCATATGTCGACCACGGAGGTCTTGGAGATCTCAAAGTGATTCACGATGCTCAGGTAACTTGCCCCGGTAGCAAGTCTCATGAGGGCGACAGCAACGCGCACTTCAGTGATGATGGCGAGACGCATGTGTGTGTCACAATGTTCAAGGAGAGGCCTGACTTCGTGTACTATGAAGTCGAACAGATGTGGGCCGACACGAATGGCGGCTTTCAGGCCCCCTTGACGCCTCGATGTTAGCCAAGTGGGAATGTGCTTGCGGTCACGGGGCTGCATCCAAAGAAGTTGGCGTGTTTTTTTCTGCCTAGGCTCAGGAGAGATGCAACAGTATACAGAGGTTAGGGTGTCCATGTGAAGCTTGTACACTTGCAGCATGAAGATGATCCCCAGGATGCAGAGTAGTTGGCGCTGATCCATGGCCGCTGGGTTTTCCCTGGTCTTCACCTGTGTTGTGTGCTGTGGTGGGAGCGGTTGTGGACGTCGCAAGGCTAGAAAGGAGAGGGCGCACTTGGCAAGCTAGAGTTCGCATTCCTCTTCGCAGAGCGATCTCCCAATTCGCTCCGCGGAGAGGACGTTCCGTTGCACGGGAAAGCCCATTATGGGCCGGTCGCACATGTGCGCAGTTGCCCATTGCGTTCGATTTCGTTGGCGCTATGTCGGGAGGGCATTTCAAATTTTTACCGCACGAACTTGTCAAGCGGGTACCTGACCGTTTACACCACGTTTGCATTCCCTCCCGTTTCAAAATCCATTATGGCAATGACCCGCCGTAAGCAAAGTTCCCGCCATTTCCGCCCAAAACCCCCTCACGGTAAGCATGTCCGACCCCACTCACATTTGGAGTGGGAATGCGAACTTCGTCCGCCCTCTAGTTGACCCCGGGCAGCAAACTAAGACGGCGGAAGGTTTTTAACCACTAGGATCGGACGTGGCTCTGATGCCATTGTAACAAACCAAAGTCGATGGTGGGTAAACGTGTAGGTTAAAGCCATCGGAATGGAATGGTTGGCCTCGACGGCTCAACCAGTGGGTAAAAGCCCATGGGGTGGGTACCGGAGCGTGACCCACCGACCAATGCATCATCATAGGGCAGGATTATAGAAGATATTTCCTCCTCTACTGATGTCATCGGATGGATCTGGACGGTCCATCCTCTTCCACTACAGCTAGCTACTAACCAATCAGCGGAAGGGGAAATCCTGACATGGTAGATACTTATACTTGGGAGACTACCCGACTTACCCAGAGTACCTGTTTGGGTGTATAAATACCCAGTTGGTATTTCATGGTCGGTTTTACCCAAGGGGTAGTGACCTATTTTGTACCACGACTAGGTCGCCGTGTTACACAGAACCCGCACCAAAACAGAAAGTCGTGAACACCAAGTGCAGACCCGTCGGGGCACGTTGGAACTGCTACCACTCGGGGGCCGCTTTCTGACAAAGGATTATGGGCCCACGGCCTTGACCGGTCCACAAATTGCTCACGGATTTCGCGGCGGACGGGATTCTCATCGGGGACGACATCGCCGTCACACTCTGAGGTCCGGGAGTGAAAGACTGCACAAATGGCGGAGGAGGAGATGCAGAACATCCAAAAGCATGCAAGTGGCCCTGGCTACGGAGGTGGCACTTCGAGCTGCACCTCACGCATAAGGGGTTGCTAGAGGTCATGAAGGGAACGGAAGTCCTCAACGAAGCAACGAGGATGGAAGAGCAGAAGGAGGTCTTCGCAAAGACGAACACGAAGGCGCTCATGCTCCTGGTGTCTGGGACGCCTGAGTCGTAGTGGGGCTACTTTGAGGACTGCAAGCTGGCAACCGAGGATGAGCAAAAACTCTACGCCATCCATCAATCCAAGTCACTGTTCGAACAAAATCTTCGTAATGAAGCGACTCCTAGCAATGAGAATCGAGGAGGGAGCTGATGTCATTTCCGCCATACAACAAGTCAAGTTGCTTGCCTCACAATGCAACGACGTGGGATGGAAGATCGACACCGAGTTACAAGCGATGGCCCTCCTTATGGCCTTTCCTGACAGTTGGAGCCCTCTCATCACCGTTTTGGGAGGATTTACAGAGGACAAGCTCACCTATGGGGCGGTCGCAGACTAAATCCGCAACGAGGTGCAACGATGGAGCTGCGGGGAGTCCTCGTCTTCCTCATCGGCCTTTGTCACCAAAACGCATGGCGGCGGAAGCAGGGCCAAGGGAGGTGGAGGACATGGCGGCAGTAAGAAGGGTGCCAAGAAGGGTGTGTGCTGCAACTACAGCAAGGAGAGCTACTCAGCCTTTGAGTGCAACAAGGAGGTCAGGGCCAGCAGCAAAGATGCCAAAGGCAAGACGCTTCTCAATGGCACTCAAAACCACTACCTCAAGAAGGCCAACCAGCGATGCCTTGACTCTGGAGCGGAGGAGCACACACAGGTCGAGAAGGTCGGGTTCATCAACTACACCAAGTCCAGCAAATCTATGGTGGTCGTGAACGACAGGGTCGAGCCGGCTGCTTGCGATGGAGACGTGGGCGTGGAGGTGGTGGTTGGTGGGAAACGGGTGTAGCGCATCATCAAGGATGTGCAGCACGTACATGGCTTGGCTGACATTCTAAAAGTCAGCCGCTTGACGGACAAGGGGTACGAGGTGTTCTTCAGGAGAAAGGGGGCAGTCGTGCGGAAGGACGGTGGCAGCAAGCCCGTGCTGGAGGCTAAGCGGGAGGGAGGCCTCTACATCGGGGAGACCAAGGTGATCCCCGTGGCGACAGATTCAACAGACTTACAGGAACGCACCGTCAACCTGGCCAAAGGATGGGGAGCTGATCTGGAGCTCTGGCACCGACGACTGGGGCATTCCTCACCCGCATTCTTGAAGGATATGGCAAAGCGCGAGCTGGTACGCAGCCTCGTCATTGATGGTGTGGAAGAGGCGACAGATGAGCAGAGCACAAAAATTGAGAGCCTTGCATTTTGGGCAAGGCACAGCGTAAACCGTTCAACGAGAACATGCATCATGCCTCGGACTTGCTAGAGGTCGTGCACAGTGACGTGTGCGGGCCATTCAAGATGTCGTCAAAGAGTAGCGTGCGTTACTTCGTCACTTTCGTTGATGACTACAGCAGAAAACTCTATGTGTACTTCATGAAGCGGAAAAGTGAGGTCCTGGACCGGCTGAAAGAGTATGTCGCGGCGGTGGAGAGGTAGACTGACCGGAAAGTCAAAGCACTACGCAGGGACAACGGCGCAGAGTACGTGGGCTGTAGCGGGTGGATGAAGCAACACGACATAAAATGAGAACAAACTACACCATTTTTTCCTCAGTCAAATGGTGTGGCAGAGGGGGCAAACCAGATGCTGCTGAACATGATACGGACCATGTTGGTGGATGCAGAATTGCCACGAAGCTTTTGGGCGGAATATGTACGTACGGCCAGCTACACCATCAACCTCACTCCTACAGTAGTGCTGAAGGGGAAGAGCAGCTGGAAGATGCCGCAGGAGGTTTGGAGCGGGTACAAGCCAAGTGTGAGACACCTGAAAGTGTTCGGGTGCAAGGCGCACGCAATGGTGCAGGCTGCGCAACGGCACGACAGCAAGCTGGAGCCGTGGGCAAATTCGTATCTCTTCCTTTGCTATGAGAGCGTGCATAAGGTGTACCGGCTCTATGACATGCTCAAGGAGGAGGTAATCCGCAGTCGAGATGCCGAGTTCCACGACCAGTACAGCTACATTAGCAGCAAAGACATGGACGTGGTGGACTCTCCAAAGACGGGGGAGTGGTTCCAGCTCCTTGACTACAAGAAGGAGCCGGCGGACGCTGAAGTTGTGGATGCGGCATCAGAGAGCGACGGTGCACCAGCGGTGGCAGCCAACGCAGAGGACTCTGATGACGATCAAGCTGATGAGGAGATCCACCAAAAGGATCAGGCGGATGAGGCACCAAGGGTGCCAAGGCGTGCACTCCCGGAGGAGTGTGCATCGGGCGTCGGTGGAAAATCCACTGGATGCGCCGGTCGTTCGAGCGATGTTTTGTCGGAGTGGGAGAGATCCTCGGGGAGCCGTCCTATTAATTATTCACCGGAGCGTGCAGAGAAGGAAGGATTGCAGCAAAGCGATGATGCACCACCAAATCTTCCGCACCGCAGCGGGAGGCAGCGGAAAGCGGGAAAGCGCTTCGACGCAAGCACCGGTCGATGGATCAGCATGACGCGATATATGTTGGCTGCATCAACAAAGCCAACTACCGTGCAAGAGGCGCTTGCACGGCCCGAAGGGGATCAATGGGACACAGCCATCAAATTGGAGCTGGCGTCCATCACGGAAAATAAGACGTGGGAGCTGGTTGACAGGCCAAAAGATGCCAAGGTCATCGGCTCAAAGTGGGTCTTTAAGACCAACTTCAAAAAGGAAGGTGTGGTTGAGAAATAGAAGACGTGGCTGGTGGTGAAGGGATACGTACAGTGTAAGGGGCAGCACTACGATGAGAAATTTGCTTCCGTTGCCAAGTTCGCAAGCATCCGGGCAATTCTTGCGGTGGCAGCCGCGAAGGACATGGAGCTCTACCAAATAGACGTAAAGACGGCTTTCCTCAATGGCATCATAGACAAAGAGATCTACATGGAGGTGCCAGAGGGGATGGAGGTACCGGAGGGTAAGGTGTGCAAGCTACGGAAGTCCTTGTACTGACTAAAACAATTGCCGAGATGTTGGTACCAACAGATGGACAGCTTCATGGCATAACTCCGCCTCGAGAGCTGTGATTCTGATCACAATGTGTACGTGCAGAACGACAAGCAGCTCCATGAGATCGTCGCAATCTACGTGGACGAACTGATTTTATGCTTGATGGATATGCCAAGCCTATAGCAGTTGGAATAGCAACTTAACAGCACATTCCAGATGTCGGACATGGAGGAGCTGGAGTACTACCTCGGGGTGAGCATCAGCGGAATGAGAGGACGCGCACGCTTGAGCTAGAACATGCCAAATACGTGGCCAAGGTGCTGAAGCCGTAAGGCATGAAGGACTGCAAACCAGTTGGCAGTCCAGTCTCCACGACCTCTGAACTGAGTGCGGCAATGGCACCGCAAAAAAAAGAAGAGCGGGAGGATATGGCAAGGGTGTCCTACCAATCGGCGGTGGGCGGCCTCATGTAGGCCATGGTGGTGACTCGAGCATACTTGGCCTACGCGGTGGGCCAAGTGAGCAAGTATGTGGCCGATCCAGGACCACTAGACTGGAAAGCGGTCAAGCGCATCCTCCGCTACCTGCAGGCAATGCGGCACGCGTACCTGAGGTTTGACAGCAAAGGGTGGTTGAATCCTTTGTGTTTGCTCTGCTACACGGATGCAATCTACACGGACGATGTGGACAAGCGGAAGTCCACATCTAGCTACGTGTTCTTCCTCGTTGGTGCAGCGGTGCCATGGTGTAGCAGAAAGCAAGAATGCGCCGCCACCTCCACAGTAGATTCAGAGTACATCGCATTGGCCGAAGCGGTCAAGAAGGCGGTGTGGCTTCGCAGGTTGATGGAGGAGCTGCGTGTGGCACAGCAAGGGCCAAAGGTGGTGCAAGAAGACAACACCGGCGCTATCTCGCTGACCAACAACTCGACGCAGCATAGGAGGACGAAGCACATCAACTTGCATTGCCATTACGCACGGGACATGGTGGAGAAGGAACGGGTGGCACTGCAGCACTGCAGCATGCGCCACATGATTGCGGATTGCTTGACCAAAGTGCAACTAGTGGATCGGCACGTGATAAGGGTGGCCAGCCTTGGGATGACCAGCTGTGAAGCACTGGAGGGGGCAGCGCAAGATGAGTGAGAGCAAGTAGGAGCAGCACGCATGGAAGGTGCAAGGGGGAGAATGTTGTACTTTTGTCCCTGAGCAAGCCTGAGGCGGAGCTGGAAGGCGTCGACAAGCCATTGGAGGGGAAACATCCTTGTATTTTACTCTACGTGCATAAAGAGTACTCCAAATCCAGATTGGATTGAAGTTCTTGAAAGTTGACAAGTTTCACCAAAATCAGACAAGTAATGAGGGAGATATGGGCTTCGAGAGTTGGGGCGCGGCGGCTCAGGGACTCCGCTGCGGATCGACAGTGAAAAATCCAACGGAACAAGTAACAAGAATACATCTGCTTTTTTTCCCCGGAGGATGGCCGAGTCACTCCGGTGAATGATCCGCCAGACGTCAATAGTACTGGTTGTTATTGAGGGACAGCCAAAAATCTGGCTTGGAGTCCGAAACTCAGTAGTATTGTTTGTTACTCGGGGACAGTCAAAATTCTGGCTGCAGGTCTGCGGACATCAATCCCTATCACCAAACTCGATTATTAACTCATCGAAACGTACCCCAAGGATGCAGGAGGTACCGCCACTATGTGTAGGCCAAGCTGTCAAGCTGATGATACACACGAGCGTGTAGAGCGTGGGATCTCGTCGGAGTAGAATCCAACCACACTGTTTGCTGGCTAGTGTACCATTAAGAGGGTGATGCCAGAGGCTGGGGCAGTGCACCAGTAGGCTGGTGATATGGCGGAGCGAGGAAAACGCTCTCTCCTGGTGGTACAGAAACCAACCACAGGAGTGACTGGTCAGCAACACCATGCGGTGGTGGTGCCGGTAGTGAATTTACTCTTCCAGAAGAGAGCTGGCGATGAGAGTGAGCGTGCATTACACTTTCTCCTAGCAGTGTAGATGCGAACCACGGGAGCACATGGCCGGAGAAATCATGTGGTCCTGGTCTCGGCTGTGACCGTAACATGTCTGTAGGTCGCACATGGAAGATGATGAGAGTGCAGAACGCTAGTACTAGGTGGTGTTCAAATTCCTTGTGTGAAGGAAGAGCAAGGAGGTGGACCTGGCCGTAGCAACATCGTGCCTAGACGGAAGATGAGAGATGAGGTCCTAGAAGGGTGAGAGGTCTTAACACTGTCCCTAGGTGGAGGCTCGAATCGGTTGAACTCGCACCATTGGCGGTAATGCACGTTAGGCGTGTTGTGAGATAAAAGAAGATTAAAAGAAAACAAATAAAAGAAACAATATAGAGGAAAGACCCCCTCCCCCTTCTGTGTTGTTCTAAGAAGGAAGAAATAACGATAATGTATTCTAGAGAAATACCCCCTTACATGCTTGTGTATCAAGGGTATTGTAACAAATTGGCACGGGAAGCTTGACCCATTGGGCCAAAACCGCGGTGATTGAGGGTCTCCGACCCTCAACCCATCCCATCCAATCGCCCACAGTCTTGGACCCGTTCAAGCCATGAGGAGAGGCCGGCCCGCGCTACACTCCTCCCACCTTGGAGTGGACCCGCCTTTGGCGTCCACAGAGGGACTCAAACCCTGGCGCTCTGATACCAATGTAACGAATTGGCATGGGAAGCTTGGCCCTTTGGGCCAAAACCGTGATGATTGAGGGTCTCCGACCCTCAACCCATCCCGTCCAATCGCCCACAGTCTTGGACCCGTTCAAGCCATGAGGAGAGGCCAGCCCGCGCTACAAGTATCTTCTCAACCGCCCACTGTTTTGTCGGGTTTCTCGGGTATACCAGGTTACCCGGCTGCCCCCCATGGCTTTAGTTTTCAAATCGCCCACTTCCTCTTCAAATCTGGCCAGAGAGATGTACAAGGAGCACCACCAAGAGAGTGAGAGATTGATTGTTGCCAGAGGATTTTTCCTCAGGCAATATCCTCTGGCGAGTTTCGTCAACAGCCTCGAGTCGAGGTTGTTGACGAGGGAATCACAAGGTGCCGACGGGAACAGACCAATGATGGTAACATCGACAGGAACGTGAGCGAACAAGGCTGTGGGAGCAAGCGAGAGCCAGCAGGAGAGAAATTGGGAGAGGGAGAAAGTTGGCAAGATATAGTAAGCGAGAGAGAGTTCAGGAAGAGCAATGGAGAGCAATGGAGAGCGTTAGTAGCAGCTGTAGTCGTGCTACCGTTAGAAGCATCTTGTGCTTTTGATGCTGTTATGTGCTGCAGTGGATAACTCGTGCTTTAGCAATGGATACGTGATGTTTCCACATGGTGTATTACATTGTTTTGGCTTTCTGAAGCACAAGCTATTCAATGAATCTCCTGCTGCTTCTAGACGTTAAAGCTCCGGAATTCTACTACTTTAACTGCTAGCCACGCAAGTTATGTAATGCAACTGCTGTTGCTACTACTTCATTCACAATAGGGTGTTCTTGGCACAATTTGTGTTTTGGTTATTGCTCGCTCGTGCAACTGCTGCTCACGCACAATGATCTACTAAAGTTGACAACTTGCACTTTGCTACGTGGTGCTGCTTCAGCTTGCTACAGCCGCCGCTCACTATTGTAGCTACTGGACTATGTTGCATGCTGGTTTGACTACTGTTGCAGCAAGAGCTACAGCACACTGGTGCAGTTGCTATTTGAGAAGGCGGTTGCAGGCATGGCTGTATGAAGATTTTTGCACGCTCCTACCGCATCACTTGCATGTGGTTGTAGCACTGTGTGCACACTACAGCCACGCCTATTGCATACATCTCCAACTTTACTCACGAGCTTCTTGGAGAGTGGTCAAGCCACTTACACTTACACTCTCCTTTCAAAGCCGGATGATTACACTTGTTTCGTTACTCTGCCGCTACTGCCAAATGGGATGCATCTGCCTCTGCCACCCATACAATGGCGTCAACAGCATCCAATAGCTACCAACTTCAACCTAGACCAAGTAATGAAGTGGATGACATCCTTGATGCTCTTGTAGACACGTTTGCTCATTTTGTCTACGTGGCACCATGTGGCGCATCTCAAATGTGTTTCAGAACTGTTCTACTGATTTGTCACTCACACAGCCCTCCTGTACTTTGATACCCTGCTAAGATTGGTGTAACGGGCCGGAACCTCCAGCTCCTACTCTGAAGTCATTGTCGAAGTTTGCAGAATGACATTCTCAGTCCGCGTCAGGGGTTTAACCCCTTTGCAGGGCTGAGGGGCAATCGTCATCAATGGTCTAGAGCAGGGAGACTCAAATATTTTGAGTCTTCGGAGGCCCATTTCTGTTTTTCGCCTTACCCCTGGTTTTTGGACCCAAACTGGGGGTTTTAAACCTCGAACTCATGTGTTCGCACGAGTTATTATGTTATTTTATGTCAAAGTTTGTCGCAAACGAACTTCAATTTACGGTTTTTACGTTCTGGCGTGAAATCGTTGCATGCGAGGCACGCTGGGGATTTCGCGCCAGGGCTCTCTCGTCTCTCGTCCCTCGTCCCCCTCCCTCGTCCTTGCTCGCTTGCTTGCAAGGAGGGCGAGCGGGGGCGAGGCCACGAGGCCACGAGGCCTTGTCCTCGAGGCCCTCGCGGCTCCTCAGCTGCCGATCGGGCTAAGGCCGCGATCGGCGGCTGGTGGCTGGCCGGCTGGTGGCCGGCGGGTCACTTGGCCGGCCGCCGGCCGTCCAGCCGGCCGGCAGCGAGCTAGCCGGCAGCCAGCAAAGTGCTGGCCGTCGGCCAGCCCTCGCTGACGCGAGGGGTGGTGCGCAACCACCCCTCGCTTCATCGAGGAGGGAGGGCCAAACCGGCCCTCCCGCTACAATTGGTCTAGGGCATGCACGCCCATGCTAGACAGTACATGAGCTTTGGTGGTGAGCGAGAGAATGGCAGTGCCGAAATTGGCTAAGTTTGGAATGCGTACCTTGAAAAACAAGGGAGAGGTGTAATGATCTTACAAAGAGCTTACGAACTGGGGATTGGCGGCTAGCCCACCAGGCCCGGTCATCCCCATCGTGCCGAAAGGTACCAATGAGAAATACACAGGTCACAAGATTTGAAACCACACAAGGGAGATCTCCCGAGGCACCAGAACAATCAACTATGTGCCCAGGTGTAACAAGTCATGTCTTCAGCTCCTGCACGGAAGTCATCGTCAGAGTTTGCAAAATGGCGTCCAGCACTTGCTGGAGGCATTTTTCCTTCCACGTTACTCTGGGGGCAATTTTTATTAACAATCCATAGAGGAAGACTCGAATATTTACAGTCTCCGGAGGTCCATTTTCATTTTTACATTGCTCCTTCATTTTGGGTCCAAAACAAGGGAATTATTACTCCAAACTCATGAGTTTGCAAGAGTTTTCCATAAATAAATCTCAGAGTTTGTACTAGAAAACTCAAATTGCTTTTTTTTTTAAGATGGCGTGAAATTGTGATGTGCGAGATATGTCAGGCAATTTCGCACTGGCGCTTTCTGATTTCTCTTGTGCCTCACTTCCCCTCTCTCTCTCTCTCTCTCTCTCTCTCTCTCTCTCTCTCTCCC
>SZWC01004184.1:109754-125686 GCA_023375785.1 Penium margaritaceum
GTGGACTCTACTGTGTGAGTCTTAGCCTCCAAGGCTAAGTGGTGTGGCTTGTGAGAGGGCTGACTTGCCCAAGCTCTAGCTCTATATGTACTCCATCATTTTGAGTGATTCAACAACCATTCTTCAGCACAACTGATGCCCTTTCAGTCCCACATGCTCACGGCTTCAAAGCTACCTCTCTCCTCCAGATCCAACACTTGGTATCAAAGCCAGATTCTGCCAATTTCAGGTAGCACAGGCCATCACTTTGACAGTGACAGGTTAGGGTCAAGACTTGAACACATTTCAAAATCGATCCATGGATCTTCAATGTTGCAAGACAAGCTTTCCAATGAGTCCAAGATCGCAAAGATCCAACGGTCGGATGCAGGGTTATGCTCAAAACAAGGTCGGCCAGGGCTACTTTGTTCTCTCTGAGTAAGACAGTCACCTTGTAATGACCATAACTCTGTCATTTCTGGCTCAGATTTTAAAAAGAAGCACATGCGCATTATATTATTTTTCCTAAGCTTTCCATTGGTGCAAGAATATTTGCATTCCATTGGTACGTTTGGGAGAAACGTCAGTTACAAGTTGGCTGGTCTGAGCTAGAGTAGGAGCACCTGCATACCCTGTTTTCAAAAGGGCATACCTTTCAAAATCCCATGTAGATGACCCTGTTTTATGGGTCCATGGGTTTTTGAGCTAAGATTTCCAGTGGTTGGCTCAGTTGTTCCAAATTCCCAGTCTACTGGCCTCTACAGCCGATTTTCAGTCAGTTATACTTCTGGTACAAGCAGCAGCAGAAGCAGGGGTAGCGCCGCCACTCAAGGGCAACATTGAGCATCACCAAAGCTCAAAATGGCAGCAGCAGGTGTCGTGACAGCAGCCTAGCCCTTGGAGAGGCTGGAGGGACGCGCCAACTTCATGTTTTGGAAGATCCGTACCCGCCTCCTTTTGGAGGAGAGGGGCTTGTGGGAGGTGGTGAGCGGCGACCAGCCGACTCCGGTTCCACAAGCAAAGGGCATCATCGCGGCACGGGTTGTGGTGGGGAAGACGCCGCAAAAAAGTGTAGCAGATGCAAGTTCATCTACAACAACAGCAGTGACATATGAGGAGTGGAAAAATGACAAACAGGCCTATAGGCTGCTTGTCAAAACCATCTCCAACCCGCATCTTCAGTACGTGAGTGACAAGGCTCCTGAAAAGGAGGGATGGGATGTATTGTGTAAGAAGTATGAGAGCAAGGATCCTAGCAAAATTGCAAGGATCCCTCCAAAATTCTCTTGCTTTTGGAGGAAACGATGATGGCATTGAAAATGCAGGGTGGTGAAGGGATGGAGGCGTACCTGGACAAGGCAAAGGATCTCGCGAAACAGTTGAAAGCAGCCGGGAACCCTGTGGAAGAGACGCGCTTTATCCTCCTCTTGTTGAGGGGACTCCCATCGACGTACGACACGGTGCGAGAGACGCTAGGGTGCCAGCCGACTCTCGACCTCGACTTTGTCTGCACACACCTGGTGCAGGTGGAACTGTGTCATAATACAGCAAAGCGCAACGGCTGCAGCAGCAGTGAAGCAGCTTTTGTAACCATGGGCTCACGCAACCAGTAGCGACAGCAATCTGGACAGCAGAGAGGCAAGAAAAAAGTGCCAATACTGCTAGAAAGAGGGGTATTACAAGAAAGAGTGCTTCAAGTTCAAGAGAGACCAGAAGGAGCGGCAGCAGCAGCAGTCATCACAGCAGCAACAGAAGCAGCATTCTCTACAACAGCAGCATCAGCAGTCACAGCAGCGTCAACAGCAACAGCAGTAGCAAAACCAAGCTCGAGTACGCCACTTTGGCAATATGAACGTGGCCAAGGAGGTGCACGACTGCCTCTTCATGGCAAAGTCCGATATGTCGCAGGTGGAGAAGGCAGATCTGGTGTGGTATAAGGACTCAGGGTGCACCAAGAGTCTGACGTACCACAAGGAGTGGTTCTCACAGCTGCTGACAATCCCCCCTCGACCTATTGCTTTCGCTGATGATTGGGCGGTGTATGCTGCGAAGATTGGGATTGTGGAAATGTCAGTGTTGACCTGGCCACCACGAACCGCGGCACATCGATGTCCACCGCGGAACATCGATGTGGTCCCCCCCCCACATCGGCCACCCCGGAACCTCGGACATATTGGGTGGGGGGAGGGGGGTTTTATGGTCTCCTGAGCCACCTCGGCCACTCTCAGGGGTATTTTTTGGGGACGGGTGACGTCCGAGTTCACGTCCGAGCGCTCTCGATATTGGCGCAAAAGCACTCGGCTGGCAAAAACAGTGCCGCATGCGGCATCAACTGACAGCCTGTCACATGCTGTTTTTATCGGCCCGGTGATTGGTCGCCGTCGCCAGGTCAGCAGTCCGGGGATTGGGGTCCCTCCGGATATCTAACTTCGGCGTTTCGAAGTCGACGTACGAAATTCGGTGTTTCGGAGTCGACGTACAACACCGACAAATCGTACAAAGCTGAGACAAAACCCAAACCGTCCATAAATCAAATATTCTATGATCGACGGGCGTCGAGCCCACAAAGTATTTGTCATTAGTTTAAGGGAAAACCTTTAGATGCAAACCCCCTTCATACCCGTCTACATAAACTTCACATCACGTACTGGGTTTGCAGGTCGACGAAAGGTTTGTGTATGCATTCAAGCTCATGGATTAGAAATGGTTTATAAACCACCTAAAAATGCATCAAACCCTCTTTCACACCATGATCCATACAATAATACAGGCGGCATGTGATGAATCAGATGTGGGCCACAAACAAGGTCAGGGAGGTCTCGACCGCCGTCCCTGATTGGTCTGCGAACAGACCAATCAGGGACGGCGGCTGAGGCCAGTTCGCGTGCCTGTGTCGAACCCGACTACCGCACATCGGTGCGGCATCGATGTGGGCCGCGGTGCCGATGCCGCTGTGATAGGGTCACCCCGGAACCCCGGGTCAACACTGGGAAATGTGGTTGGAGACCCTGCGTGCCATTGAAGTGGGAGTGTTCCATGACGTGCTGAATGTACCTGATGATGTGTTCAACCTTCTTTCAGTCACCTCTCTCACCAACACAGGATTGCGCGTTGTCTTTGACGATGAGTATGGCTACATTCTCGACAATAACACATGAGAGGAGTTGACCAGGTCAGTGAAGGAGGGCAACATGTACCGTCTATTGGGGACAACCAAGATCCCACATGAGCAGAGCCTTGTAAGAGAGGTGCAGGCAACAGATGGTAAGATATGGCATGTGCGCTACGGCCACATCGGCATGCGTGCCTTGTAGCAGCTTCAAGCAAAGCATATGGTGTGCGACTTACCCACCATCTCCAACTTTAAGCAGTAGTTGTGCATCTGCTGTTTGGAGGAGAAGAAACATCGCAAGGCGTTCTAAGGAGCAAGGGAGCGTGCAAATGAGGTGCTGGAGCTGGTCCACACAGACTTGTGTGGCCAGATGCAGACCCAGAGCTTTTGGAAGCTCTAGGTATTTCCTTACCTTCATTGATGATTTCAGCCGTTACACTACTACGTACTTCCTTTCTTCCAAGGACCAGTGCTTTGACAGGTTGAAGGAGTTCAAGACAATGATGGAGAACCAGACTGGCAAGAAAATCAAGGTGTTCCGGAGCGACCGCGACGGAGAGTACCTAAGCAAGGCGTTCCAGGACTACCTCAAAATAGCTAGCGTCAAGACGCAACGTACCACGCCATACTTGTCGTAGCAGAACGGTGTAGCAGAATGCGCCAACTGCACCATCGTTGAGTTGGCGTGCTCTATGCTGCATGTGGCTTGGCTTACCTACAACTTCTGGGCAGAAGTAGTGAGCACTGCGGTGTACATCAAAAAACCGCAGTCCAACCAAGGTGTTGGCGTAGATGATGCCGTACGAGGCGTGGTTTGGCAAGAAGCCGAGCGTGGGTCATCTCCGAGCATTTGACAGCTTGGCGCACATGCACATGCCCAAGGAGAAGCGGCAGAAGTTAGACTCGAAGAGCGCGCAGATGCTGATGATCGGCTATGAAGTGGCAAGCAAGGCGTATCGCCTGTATGAGAGGGATACTGGCCACGTCATCATCTCCAGGGATGTCATCTTCAACGAGAGCAGCGTCATCGGCACCAACATTGTCTGTGAAAAGGCAGCAGAACCAGCAGCTGACGAGGCAGTGGGAGCAGATACCCTTCATGACCCACTCCTGATCATTCCTATACTGTGACAGTGGGAGAACCACTATACCCTTCCTTATCTGATGCAGCAAACACAATGGACTCGTCGGCAAAAGCAGAGGAAGAAGGAGATGCAGCACCACCAGAAGTAGCGGTTGTGCCAGTAGCACCGCGCCAGCCGCTCGCTAATGCTCTAGCACCAGGTCGTAGGTACCCTCTCAGGGTGTGCTACAAGCCTGGTGAGCGTGGCCATTTCTGGATGCTGCAAAAACCAGAACAGATGAATATTAAAATTACAGCAGATTAAGATGAGCCAACATTTTACAAGGAGGCTATGGCTGCACCAGATAGAAGATTGGGTGTAAGCCGTGCAGTAGGAGATACAGTCACAGCTTGACAACGGCACATGGGAGTTGACTGAGCGTCCACCTAGGCCCAAGGTGATCAAGTGCAAGTGGGTGTTCAAGAAGAAGTGAGGTGTAGATTGCAACCTCAAAAAGTACAAGGCAAGGCTGGTCACAAAAGGCTACTCGCAGCAGGAAAGCATCGACTACAAGAAGACTTTTACTCCTGTTGCAAAGTTTGCCTCTGTGCGCACACTACTCTCTTATGCAGCAGCTGAGGACTTCGAGATCCACAACATGGATGTCAAGACGGCATTCTTGAACGGTGACTTGGAGGAGGAGAATCACATGGAGCAGCCGAAGGGATTCGTCATGGATGGCAAGGAGCACCTCGTTTGTAAGCTGTAGAAGTCGTTGTACGGCCTCAAGCAAGCGTCATGTGCTTGGAACCAGAAGTTGGATGCAGCGCTTTAGTGCATGAGGTTTGAGCACAGCGAGTGTGACTACAGTTTCTATCGCTGGCAGCATGAGCATGAGATCCTTATCATCATTGTCTATGTCGATGACATGCTCCTCCTGTCCAACAGCATGCCCGCACTACAGGAGTTCAAGGAGGCGATGCATGAGCGCTTCTAGATGTCTGATCTCGAAGAGGCATCATACTTCCTCGGCATCCAGATCACACATGACCGTAAATCACGTGCCCTCTCACTGCAGCAGAGTCTCTACATCAAGGACTTCTTGCAACAGTTCGGCATGGCAGAAGAAAAACCCATCGGCACGTCGCTTGAGACGCAGCACTACCTCGTGAGTTTCAGCGGAAAAGCAGATGTAGCTGAACGGCAGAAGTATGAGAGTGCTGTCGGGAGTCTCATGTACCTGATGGTGGCAACCAAGCCGGACCTCGCACAGGCTGTGAGCGTTGTGAGCCAGTACATGGGAAACCCCGGACATGAGCACCAGAAGGTGGTGAAGCAGATCTTCCGCTACCTTGCTGGTACCATCAACATCGGCATCACCTACAACGCCAGCAACAACAACAACATCATCGGCTACATAGATGCAAATAAGGATTCAAACCCTGAGGATCGCAAGTCCATCTCTGGATATGTGCTTCTCATGAATGGGGGTGCCATAAGCCGGTGCAGCAAACGACAGGTGGTTGTGGCCACCTCAAGCACGGAAGTTGAGTACGTGTCTCTCAGCTTTTGAGCAAAGGAAGTAGTTTGGCTCCAACGTCTCATGGCGGAGATAAGAAGGATTGTAGCAATCCCTGTTCCTATGCGCGTCGACAACCAAAGCGCAATCGCACTCGCCAAGAACCCTGAGCATCATGACCGCACCAAGCACATTGACATCGCCTATCACTTCATCACGCACATGGTCTAGGAGGGTGCTATCAAGCTGGAGTTCACTCCAACCCGTAAGCAGGTCGCTGATTTATCCACCAAGCCACCGACCCCTGAAAAGCAACAATTCTGCATGAACGCATGTGGACTCAGTCCATATGATTGCGACAAAGTGGGAGATTGTTTAAAATTGGGTCATCTGGCTCAGTTTCAAGTCCACAGGAGCAAGTTCCAGGAAACTACAATATTCATGTTCCGATCGTCAGGCTGACTACACCATTGGAAAGATCCGGTGGCAAAATGTCTATGGTCAATGTTTCAGGCCGATCCAACGGTCAGATTGGGAGATATGAATTTTTGGAGTTTCCAAAGTCATCGACCGTCAGTGTCTAGGTGACCATGGGCGATGGCTCCATGCCTTAGCCTGATAAAAGAAAAAGGCAAGAGGTCCAGGGTCAAGACCTGATGGGACAAATATCCAAAAAGGTCCTAGATTCTTAGATTGCCTTGTCAGAGTGTGCTGACTAGGAAAAAGGTACCTCTCCTTTCTTTTTAGGTGAAGTGAGATCTTTGTGAGCTAGCCATGGACACACGGTGATTCTCCATGGGATTCTGGGTTATGTGACCACGAGGAGTGAGCCATGAGTGCATTCTCTAGCTCTCTAGGTCGTGTGTGATTGGTCAGCCTGATTTTTGGGCTGATTTTCTCTCTTGTGTGAGATTGTGGACTCTAGTGTGTGAGCCTTAGCCTCCATGGCTAAGTGGTGTGGCTTGTGAGAGGGTTGACTTGCCCAAGCTCTAGCTCTATATGTACTCCATACCCCAGCTCAGTGATTCAACAACCATTCTTCAGCACAACTGATGCCCTTTCAGTCCCACATGCTCGCTGCTCCAAGGCTACCTCTCTCCTGCAGATCCAACACCCTCGACTTCACGTCAAGGGAATCATGGTTTGACTGCCACTTCTTCCACCCTTCCATGCACTCAGAGCGCAAGTTGACGTATGATGAGCACTTGGCCTTGGTGAAGAAATTCTTTCAAGCCTGTGACATTCCTTTGACTATTTTGACGCATGCATGCTGTGGTTCGGGAGCTCGAGATGCAGATCGTTGAGGAGCTGATATCAGCGACATAGCCAGACTGGGGAGATTGGTTATGAGCAATCCCCAGATGTCTTATTTGTGGAACGTGCCGCTTGAGGAACTACTCATCCAGGCCGGCTTTCCAAAGGACCAAAAAATGCACTACATTCCCGGAATGGAAGCAGAGATTTCCAACGATGTAGCAGAATTGGCAAGAAAGTACATTTTTTCTTTGGTACATGATGAATACAGACGACTTTCCAAGCTAAATGCTGATCCAAAGGTTCATGCATCAAAGAAACAGATCTCAGCAACAGGGTTCTTGGAGGCATTGGTGGAAAAGGGGAGGTGGTTGTGCTTCGGCACTTGGCATTGCTTTTCGCACACCAACATACAACCAGCCACCCCTATGTGAAGCTCCATCCTATCTGCGAGTTGGAAGCATATCGTAGTTGGGCACGTGCATTGAAAGAGAGGGAGGACGACTGGGCATCTGTCGCGGCCAACCTCACAGAGAGCAGAACAGATGTCAGCATCCCAATCATCCTCCTCCTCCCATCGACTTTGTCAATGTCATGGTCTTCATCATCGGCATCAGCATCGCCATCGCTGTCGCTACCATTCTCACAATCACGGTCAATTTTTTTGTCGCTATTCATGTTGCATTCATTGTCGCTGTGACTGCCGCTAATGTTCTTGCATGCACATTTTTTTCTCTGTTGCAATTGTTATTGAATTGATTGTTGTTGCCTCGTGTTGTTGCTGTCGCTGTCAACGTCGTTGTTGCTGTTTGTGACTATTGGTTTTGCTATCATACTTATGATCGATGACGTTGTCGCTGTCGATGTCGACGTCGTTGTCGCTGTCGATGTCGCTCACTTTCACTGTCCTTGTCAATGTCGTTGTCGCTCTCATTGTCGCTTACGCTTTCGTTGTCGCTATCGTTGTCAATGCCACTATCGCTGTCCCTCACTGTCGGTGTCGCTATCGTTGTCGATCTCGATGTTGCTGTCGATGTCACTGTCATTGTCATTCACTGTCAATTTTGCTATCATTGTTGTTCTCAATCTCGATGCCACTGTCAATGTCGCTGTTGCAGTTGTTGTCGATGTCACTACCGCCGTCCCTCAATGTCGATGTCACTGTCATTGTCGTTGCCGTTGTCACTGTCAATGTCACTGTCATTGTCGCTCACTGTCACTGTCGCTGTCCTTGTTATTGTTGATGTCGCTATCGATGTCGATGTTGCTGTCGCTGCCCCTCAATGTCCATGTCGATGTCGTCGTCGTTGCTGATGTCTTCGTCATCATCGTCAGAGTCGTTGTCACAATCGCATCCACTATACATTCCATTGTTCATGTCCTAGTCCAAGTCGATGGCGTTGTCATTGTTACATTTGGAATCGCAATTACACTCGCTGTCTCATTCACTATTGCTTCTCATGTTGGTGCTCTTGCTATTGTCATCATATTTGCACTTGCAATCGCTATTGCCATCTCTGTTACTTACATACTCACCCACCACCTCCAGCTCACCCTCCCCCTGCCCCTTCTCCTCACCCTCCCCCTCCCCCTCCCCCTTCCCCTTGCCCTCCTCTTACCAAACTTCATTCACATGTTGTTTGCATTTTTTCATGATTCAGGAAATTGTTCTGAGGAATCGTATGCGAGATGAAAACATTCAGCTCCGTGCGGCAGTCCACACTGTCAACAATGAGCTTCGTGTGACAAAGGCAACTCTTGAGGGAACGACTGACGTAGCACGACGCTTGGCGGTGCGTGTCCAGAAGCTTGAGGCTGCTATCGCTCGCTGGTGTGCTGCGAATCAAGGAGTGATAGCAACACATCAGGCCATGGAGGAGCAGGAGCAACAACAACGGCTACACCAACAGTACCACCACCAATAGCAACAGCAACAACAGCAACAACAGCAACGACAACAGCAGGAGGAACAGCAACAACAGCAAGAACAAGAGCAGCAGCAACAACAACAACAACAACAACAACAACAACAACAACAACAACAACAACAACAACAACAACAACAACAACAACAACAACAACAACAACTACAACAACAACAACAACAACAACAACAACAAAAACAACAACAACAACAACAACAACAACAACTATAGCAGCAGGAACAACAACAGCAAGAGCAACAGCAACAACAACAACAACAACAACAACAACAACAACAACAACAACAACAACAACTATAGCAGCAGGAACAACAACAGCAAGAGCAACAGCAACAACAACAGGAACAGCAGCAGCAACAGCATGAATTACAAGAATTACACCTCCAACAGCAACAGCAGCAGCAAATGCATCAGCAACAACAGTCATTGCTAGAGGAGGGGCGAGATGAGGGAGAAGTGCTTTTTCAGTTTTTGTAGCAGCAAGAGCAACAACGATTGCAGTCGCATGAGCAACGACAAGAGCATGAGCAGGAACAACTGCCACAACAACAACAAAAACAACAACAACAACAACAACAACAACAACAACAACAACAACAACAACAACAACAACAACATGAGTTCCAACAACGGTAGCAACAACATGAGCAGCAGCAACAACATGAGCAACAGCACTGGTAGCAACAAGAGCAAGAGGAGCAACAGAAAGAGCGTGGGGTGCGCAAGAAGGGGTTCTGACTACTATTCTCGCCAAGTTCAACACCAGAGAGTAGGCTGTACAAGGACTTTGTGCGTGCTTGCACACCTTCGGAGGTGGTGCATGCATACCAAGCACGATATCTAGGATAACCGGGAACAGTTGAAGAGCTAGAAGCTCAAGGCAGACCAGGAGTAGACAAAGCTTGGTTGGACATTGTGCGGCATCATCATTTGCGCGTTTTTTATGTTGCGCATTTGGTCTGCAAGTTGTCGGCGTCTTGTGGGCTTGACAGGACATGTATAGGTAGACTACTGGACAAAGTTTTCCACTGCCCAAAGTTTGGAGGCAAATGGATTACGCTCGCACGCTTTGCCTCCATCTGCCTTTCTTCAAGTAAAGGAGAGGCATCAGATGCCCATGAGCATAGGTTTGCTGAACTCATTACTCATGTGTTGACCTTGCACGCTTTGTGAATGTCCATGAATGTGTTTCTACAAAAAGTGTTGTGTGCTCTCCCATCTCAGGTCATTTGAAAGAAATGCAATGTTACTTCATCTTATGCAAGTATGGACTTGCATGTGTTTTAACGCTCTACCTGAACAGAAGGCATGGTGCACTCATGCATTGTACTCTCAGTATTATTCATGCTCCTATAATACGTAGAAAAGATTCTAGGTAAATTACTTAGGCTTCCTTCCTAATATCGCTTGACTCGCCACCATGGGCTTCGACAATGTTTCAACACTATGTGTATCAACTAAGTGTTCGACAGTGGCTTGTTAATGCTTTGTGCCTCGTCCACGTGGACTTTGGTCTTGATTTTGACACTGTGTATTTTGTCGTTGACAATGACCCATGAGAAACTGCAATGAAGCTTCCTAGCACACTATTGAGTCAGCTGCCGCACTAGTAAGCATGCACGTGCATGTATCAGCAAACGTTAGGCTAGGGACATGCGCAAAGTCTCAAAGGCTCAAATAGCTTAGTAATGCACAGAGGACAAAAACGTCTGCTTGAATACCTGGCACAGCCCACGGCGGGTGACGCAAGCGACAATGTCCGCTTCTCCTAAAACCGGCCAAAACCCACCGTTTTGGCCGTATCTTTGCGCACAAGGATCCAAACGTAACACCATCTCAACCTAGAGATGCAGAATCTCACGCCAGATTCTACGAATAGTAATGCGCACATATACATCATCGAACGGTGGACACACAATGCAAAACATTCAAATCAAGCTCAAGACTAGAGCACCCCAGAAAACACAATGCAAAACACCGAGAAAATTCCGGCTAATTCCCCGATCGCCCCGATTTTTGGCCGACCATGTCTGAGACGCCCCATTCTGAGAACAAATGGCTACGTCGCCCCCACTCAAAAAACTTCTGGCTAGGTCGCCCCCATTTTTTTACTAGTTTCCTAACTCGCCCCCATTCTGAGAATTATGGCTACGTCGCCCCTATTATCTCAACAAAATCTCGAGGCTTTGGGTTTACGGATGACGACGTCGGCGGAGCTCTGAGAGGACGTCATCGTTCGTAAGTAAGGCATCACCAAACAGCGACACGGTCCCTCGTCTGGTCCTCGCTCATCAGACTTGAAGCAGTTTGGCGAGCGTAAACAAAAAAGCTTAATCCTACACTTGCGGTTTGTTCGCAAAACGACCAAGAGCTGTTGCCCCCCCCCCCCCCCCCCCCCCCCCCCCCCCCCCCCCCCCCTCCCCAGCACGCCTTGTTGCCCTGACCCAACCAAGCCCAGCGAAGACGTTGACGACGCGAAACCGCATAATGAAGAAAGCGTCAAAAGGCCCTTTCTTGCTGCGTATGACTAGTATAGTGCTCACATTTACATAAGTGTTTCACTAGTTGTGCCACTACATATACATACCCCTATACATGTATTCATGGACATTCATAAACATGACATCTGATATACATCTAAAGTTAAATATGCACATGGATATACACATAATATACATATACATGTACATGTATATATACATATACATATACATATGCATATACATATGCATATACATATACATATACATATACATATACATATACATATACATATACATATACATATACATATACATATACATATACATATACATATGCATATACATATACATGTACATATACATATACATATACATATACATACACATACACATACACATACACATACACATATACATATACATATACATATACATATACATGTACATGTACATGTACATGTACATGTACATGTACATGTACATATACTGACAAAATGCGTGCGAGCAGGTGCTAGGCAGTAGGGCAGAAATCAACTGCAAGGGTCTGACTAGCAGGATGCGTCAACACGTCTGGCTGCAAGCAAATGTGCACAGAGAGGTAACAACTGAGGCCCAGACAACTTAAATGGTGTCTCTGACCTAGTGGGTGCACACACACGCGGCGCACATGGACGCACAATTTCTAGCAGGTCAAAATAGTGACAAAAACATAGTTTTGGGCAGAACTCCCTGCAGATACGTCAGAACAACGAGCCGTCTAAACCAGAACGGCCGCAGCGACAAGATTTATGTCTTGATAGGCTGCATGCCTATGTACTGTCCCATAGCACGAATTCAAATAAAGAAGAATGTCTTCTGGGCGCCCATCAGGCCGCCGGTCTTCTGTCATCGTAGCCATGTCAGGGATCTGCACATGAATGGACATGAGCCGAGGGGTCACCGTAAGCCGTGTACGACACACACAATAACACTCCCCCATGACCGGAGGGCGATACACGTCCATGCACATGCAGACACTAACGTTGTACAAGGCAGGAAACACACAAACGCTGCAGGCAGCAAGCACAGCACACACAAGGTGGCACATGAGGAGTCAACCTGCAAGGGGAATGGGGCAGAGTCCCACGGAACGAGTGGCCGCATGAAACTTCAAACGACCCCAAAAATCTGCGTGCTGCCTGTCAGTGCCCACATGGATGACTCGGATCTCACCACGATCAACCAGGTCACGCACAAAGTGGTGCTCGACATTGATGTGCTTTGTGCGCGCATGGAACATACATGAGTTCTTGGCGATTGCCTCCGCGCTCATGTTGTCACATTGAAGGACCACAGGGGGAATGGACTGATGCAGTTCACGCAGCAGGCGGACAAGCCAGACACACTCAGCTACACCGGTGCCCAGAGTAACATACTCTGCCTCCACAGTACTGCGTGTTATGCAGCCTTGCTTCCCACTGCGCCAGGACACCGCCGTGCCTCCAATGAGAAAGATGTAGCCGGTGCGGCTCTTGCCATCTGGACTCCATGCCCAGTCATTGTCTGTGTACCCATCGAGCACCACGGACACCTGCTCGCGGAAGCACAGGCCGAAGCGTGCGGTGGATAGGATGTAGCGCACACACCGGACTGCTGCCTCCAGTGTTCGCTGGCGTGGAGCCTGCAAGAACAGGGCGAGCAGGTTGACAGTGAAGGCAATGTCGGGCCGTGTCGTGGTGGCCAGGTACATGAGTGAGCCGATGACTCGCAGGTACAGGGTCACGTCGACTGGCTCCCCCAGGTCGGCTGGATCATCCACCTTCAGGACGGTCTGCCCTTCAGGGGTCATAGGCATGGAGGCCGTGCGGACGGCAGCGAGGAGATCAGCAAAGCGCTCTCCCACAGCCTCTGCGTAGCGTGCCTGATGGACACGGAGTGTGTGGCGGACACGGTCGCGTATGATCTCCATCCCCAGAAAGACAGAGGACTCGCCAAGGTCTTTCACCTTGTAGGCCGAGGAGAGAACGGCCTTGGCAGCGTTCACTGCTCCCAGGTCGGGCGAGGCGATCAGAAGATCGTCGACGTAGACGAGGATGGCAGCGAGCGGTGCTGGGGACTGTGAGAGGAACAGGGATGGGTCAGCATCACTCTGAACGTACCCAGCGCGTCTCAGCATGCTGGTGATCTCCTAATTCCAGCAACGAGGTGACTGCTTCAGGCCGTACAGGGCCTTCCGCAGCCAGTACACACGACCGGTGCCATCCTCAAAGCCGGGTGGCTGGACCATGTAAATCTCTTCCTCAAGGTCCCCATTCAGAACGCATTGTTGACATCCATGTGATGGAGCTCCCAGTCATGCTGGGCCACCTGGCTCAGCAGCGTGAGCGTAGTCGTCATCCTGCCAACAGGGGCAAAGGTCTCGGTGGAGTCCACACCAGGGACCTGGGAGAAGCCTTTTGCTGTCAGGCGGGCTTTGTAGCGCTCCACAGTGTTGTCTGGTTTGAGCTTCTTGCGTAGAACCCATTTGGCCTTGATGGCCTTGCGGTTCTTCGGCAAGTCCACCAACTCAAAGACGCCGTGCTCTCTGATGACTGGCAGGCAGCTCGCCACTGCTCAGTGTCGGGGGCTGACAAGGCCTCAGGAAGACTGGTGGGATCGGGAGACAACGGTGGTGCACTGCGTGTGGCCAGGGCATACGCCGCAGAGGGAGGATCGACCATCACCATGGACTTAGCAGCGTCACGAGCGAGACCGCGCTCATGAGCAAGTAATGCCATGCCAGTGGCCCAGCCAGGGTGAATCTCCGTGAGGCCACGAGCACTCAGGCCAAGGGCCTTCGTGCCAGGGTCACCGCTGGCGACGCTGCGCGTGGGGCGAGGGCGGAGGCGTCCGCCGGGTGCTCGTGTATAGGGGTCGGACAGGAGCAGGTGCCACTGTCGACTCCGATGCAGGGATGGACTGCACGGCAGGCGCGTCAGTAGAGGATGGCGCGGCCTCAGTGGCCGGGTACAAATCCATGGCAGACACGGGCGCGTCAGCGGCCGGAGGCGGGGACAGCTCACAGCCAGACGCGGATGCGAACGCAGGATCAGGCAGGGCCTCAGACGCTGACGCGGACTGAGGATCGGGTACGGCCTCAGACGCGGATGCGGACTCGGGCGCAGACTCGGACGCAGACTCGGACACGGGCGAGAGCACAAAGTCAGGGACGGGAGAGCGAGCCGCAGGTGGGACGGGGCTGGAGGTGCCGATGGGCACAGCCTTTGGGGACAGCCCCTGGGGTGTCGGCGACGGAGTGACCGCACTGGCCGGGAGCACTGAGCCAACCGTGGCAGGCACCTCCCCCACACGACGTGGCCCGGGACACCCAGGGGCATGGGCAGCACGAAGAGCGTGGATGCGAGCAAGGTCGCAAAATGCGAGGTGCTCGAAGAAGAGAGCATCGCGTGACTCCACGATGCGACGTCTGTCAGGATCCCAAAACCGCCAGGCCTTCGACCGCGGGGCCACGCCGACAAAGGCGCAGATGCGACCCCGTGGAGAAAGATTGCTCCCTTGCTGCTCCGGTGTGAACCAGACACAAGCGAGAGAGCCCCAGACACGGGCCAGGCACAGAGCGGCGCGACGGCCGTACCATAGCTCGTAGGGCATGCGGTGACCTGGGAGGGGGCCGTGTGGAATGCAGTTCCAGACCCAGGTCATGTACGCCATACCCTCGAAGGCGAAGGCCTCAGGCATGGCGCTGTCGGCATGCATGGCGCGAACCGCATCCTCCATGGTGCGGTTCTAGCGCTCCGAGGCACCGTTCTGCTGGGGGGTGGCGGGAGCGGAGAGGTTGTGAAAGACACCAAGCTCGGTAAAGGAGCGTGCCATGTCCCCGAGGTACTTGCCTCTGCGGTCAGAGTTAAAGCTCTGAAGCAAGCGGTAGGACTGGCGTTCGGCCATGACCAGCCAAAGGCGGACAGCGATGGTGGCGTCGCTCTTCTGACGTAGACTGTAGACCCAGTGCATGCGCGTGAAGTCATCAGTCAATGTCAGGACGTAGCGGCCGCGATCTTCCTGAAACTTGACAGGGAGCGGACCCATGAGGTCGGAGTAGACAAGCTCCAAGGGCCGGCGTGCCCTGGAGACAGACGCAGGGTAGGTGGACCGGTGCATTTTGCCTTCAGCACAAGACAGGCAGTCGGTCGTGGGCGGTGCCTCAAAGGACACCGCATCAAGACCGAGAGCAGGCTGAGTGCAGATCAGCCTGTCGACAGCCCCCAAGAAGAACAAGAATGGCGAGAGCCTTCTTGTTGAGCTTGACCCATGCCACAAGGTCAGTACCCTCCTCCTTTGGTGCTGGGATAGTTCCGTCAAAGTATCCTAGCAGATCTCTGTCATCCATGATGATCTCAAACTGCCACTTCCAGAGTGCAAACCCCTCTCCATCAAACTTGAGGATGGGCGAATGATTCCCTGGTTCCCCTGTCCCTGCCATCCCTACAACTACAACTGCTACAGCTGTTGCACCTATTGTTCATGCCGATGAACCTGTGTTTGAGGCCGCTCTAGGCTGTTGGTTAGAAGAGAAAACTGCTTCCCCCGTTCACGTTGGCC
>SZWC01004184.1:125737-143267 GCA_023375785.1 Penium margaritaceum
CCTTTGGTGCTGGGATAGTTCCGTCAAAGTATCCTAGCAGATCTCTGTCATCCATGATGATCTCAAACTGCCACTTCCAGAGTGCAAACCCCTCTCCATCAAACTTGAGGATGGGCGAATGATTCCCTGGTTCCCCTGTCCCTGCCATCCCTACAACTACAACTGCTACAGCTGTTGCACCTATTGTTCATGCCGATGAACCTGTGTTTGAGGCCGCTCTAGGCTGTTGGTTAGAAGAGAAAACTGCTTCCCCCGTTCACGTTGGCCGTTGCAAGCAAATGTAGGCTGATGTAGGCTGATGTCAGCTCTTAAGGTAGAAAGTTGTAGATGTGTTGCATTCCCCTTCCGCTGATGTTATCCTGCAAACAGAGAAGTTGGGTGAGAGCGAAGGCGCTCTCACTGCTTGTGACCTTAGCGGTTCCGTGCGTGAAACTTCCCTAACCAGAGGAGTGGGCCCAAAACCCTTTGTTAGCTAATGAGCTAACCACCTCTGGCAGAGAAGCCGCGAAACCAAAAAGCTCACAAAGGTTTTAGGCCTTCTTCCTTTGTTGACATGTGTCATGCACCCCAAACTTAATCAGGCATACACTCCACCTTCAAGAGTACTAACGCCTTAGCATTACATCTCAAGAAGAGCTCAATTCGTCAATACGCAAGAGAGCATCAAGCAAGGGTTAACTGATCAGCATGCAAGACAAGTCCTTTTATAGCTGTCTGTCCAGTCCTAGAACTCAAAAGCACATTCCTGGGAAGTGGCCTGAACCAGCCACATCACCAATAGACTTGTACTGTGGGCTTGACACATAAGCATCCTAGTGTCAAGGTGACAGACCAACCATGTAGCGTCCAAGAAGCTACGGACTTTCTTTCTTGGAAGCTTCCACAACAAACAAGATGTGCATGGGGCCAGGATCGAACTCATGACCTCTCACTTGGCCAAATCAACAAAATGGTCAAGGTAACCACTCACCCACATGGTGTACTCATAGGTCATATCTCACAAAATACAGAGCATAGTTGAGTCACACTACAACGGATCTAGGGGTCATACCTCCACAAGGGGCAGAGCATTCCTGATCCGTCCTACAACACTGAACAAGGGGCAAAAACATTCAACATGATTAGTGGGGCACGTCACCAAGGTGCAAGCGTGGAGCTCAGTAGCATTGGAGTGGGCGCAGTACCGAGTGGTACGGGCGCGAGAAGTGACNATACAGAGCATAGTTGAGTCACACTACAACGGATCTAGGGGTCATACCTCCACAAGGGGCAGAGCATTCCTGATCCGTCCTACAACACTGAACAAGGGGCAAAAACATTCAACATGATTAGTGGGGCACGTCACCAAGGTGCAAGCGTGGAGCTCAGTAGCATTGGAGTGGGCGCAGTACCGAGTGGTACGGGCGCGAGAAGTGACAGCGATGAGATCTGGATTCAGGGAGTGTGCAGGAAACCGTCACACGAACCCGAGCGTTGCAGAGAGGATATGCATGAGGAGTAGAAGCGGCAGCACAAGGAACGAGCCTGGAGATCTGAACATGAGTGTGGAGGCAGGATCAGTATTCAAGCCAAGCGGCTGCAAGAGAAGAAGGTACTTGGGGGCAGGGTAGAGCCCGGGCCGGAGAGAGACAACATGAACCGATGGAATTGGTTAAAAGAAGCATGCAAGATAACATGGTTAAGTACCTACTCCTAATGCTAGTCCTAGGCCTAGATGCACCACTGCGCTAAGGTGGACGATAGCTTAGATGCAGCCGCAGACGCCTTGCCGCTACTGCTGCTCGGTGCGGAACGACTTCGTCGTTCCGCATAGTGGTGCACTCTGGTGATGGCGCGTCGGTGGAGGCATGGATCCGTTGGCTTGTTGGGTAGTGAGGAGCGGAGCGCGTGCCGATCGTTGGGGTTGATCTGCGGGAAGGCCTAACGGCTGTTGCCTCCTTCCCGAGCCGACGTGGCATTCCGGTTGAGTGGCGTTGCCACGCTTTTGCCAAGTGCTCCGGTTGGAGCTGTTTGAATTGCTCGGAGTGGGACCTGAGCAGGACTGGTTTTCCCTTGTCGCCCTGGATGAAGCCGAGCGACCCGGATGTAGACTGGGGATAGATCAGATACTTGCAGGTCACCTTGGGATATTCCAATAATGTTCTTACACGGCCCGCTGGAAGGTGGATATGCGCATGCGGCGGAACCTCCCGTGTGACCCATCGCAAGGAGTGGATCGACGACGAGAAATGAAGCGATTCAATAACCTTCACCGCTACAAGGAGCAATGCCCGGATAATCTCCTGGGCTTGGACCCCAGGTTCGCGTGGACTTCGGTGGATGATCGATCTCCACCACCCTACAATAAAGAGAATGAGATGGACGTTGAAGAAGAGGATTTTTTCAACCTCCAACGCCTCGAGGAACTTCGCGAATGGAGGGCAATACAACAAGCTCATCTTACAAACAAAGTTGAGGAGGATCCGGAGGATGATGGAGTGGACCAACGTGATGGAGTCCTGGAACAAGATAAGTTTGTACAGGTGGAAGATTATGGGTCAGATGTCGAGGAAGAGCGCGCTGGAGATGAGGAGCCTATCCTACTCCAAGAGGTCGTTACACCCGACGGGAGAACTTTGTACGAGGTTATCGACATGACGTCCCAAGCAGAGGTATCGCGGTGCCTCGAACTCTCAACGCCAAATCGGCTATCCCCAAAGCCATTTGTGACTGGTGCAGATGAGTGCGATGAGCTACATCATCTACAGGATGACCAAGATGAGGGAGAAGCCCCATCCCTAGATCATCCTTTAGAATAGGCTCTGCACACCTTGCACCAGCCAGTCTCTTTTAGCAAGCGAGGCTCCCCGTCTCGACTGGCCACGAATCAAAGACGACTGGTTTCTGAAAGCGGCACATCCTCACCACGGATCAGGAGGGCTTCGGAGGCTGCAGACCCACACGTCATAGGAGGCCACCATTACGGGAATTCTATGATGAGCCTACACCGACCGAAGGTGATACCCACCACACCACTTGGGCGGAATCAAATACTCTACTGAAGTAGGCATGCAAGAGAAAGTGCGACGTTCTTCTGGGGCAAGAGCCGCCTCGATTCTCGTGCAGCCGGTGCATAACGCGGCGCGAAGGAAGTTGGTTGTGCCACCTCATCGTAACGCAGGCTGCTCGAGAGCCGTTCCCTTTGCAGGCCGGCTCCAGGTGCAATCCAAAGCAACTGTTGGATCCACTAGACAAGGGCGACAATTTGTGGTTCATGGCAGCAAACAGTATGCCATACGATCATAGACAAATTTAGCACGACAGCGCATGGCGGGTTTTGGACTGGGATGGACCAATGGAGGACGAGTTCGACAAGGGGGATTGGGGATGGCTTCATCGGCCGCTAGGGGAACAGTTGGTCTGGCGCAGGCACACCGCCCACACTTGGGTGCTCCGACTAGAGCACAGGTGTAAGTCGTGCCTCCGCAAGAACTGACCTCAAGCCCTGCGGCGAAGGCCTCATATACTCTCCCAAAGCTCAACGTCTTCAAAGGTGAACCAGATGAGGATGCGGCCATGTTGCTGTCCAAGCTAGTAACCTGTCTTGACTATGGATTTTTTTCCCCAGACTACATTGTCCCGGCGGTGCATCTGGTACTACAAGGGAAGGCGCTAGAATGGTTCACTACAGAGAACAAGGAACGGCCATTTACCGGCTTTGACGACCTGGCAAAGAGGATGACAAAACGTTTTGACCCTATGAGCCTGGAAGAAGCCGACTTGTAAACTCGCACCATACAAATGAACGCTGGTGTGAATATCAAGTTACACAACGACAAGTTCACTAAGATCTCTACACGATGCATTCACATACCCATGAGTATGATCAAGGAGTACTACCGTGATTCCCTTGTGCCAGCAATTGCAAACACATTGGACCTGCGATGCTTTGATACCCTGGATGCCTTGAAAGAAGAGGTAGAACACCAACAAAGAGAGCTCAAACGACAGGCCGTACAAGAACAGACGATACCATAAGCGCATACGCTCCAACTATATGGATGCCTGCCGGAGCATCGGTGATCAACTCAATGAATACGCACAACTACCCATCAGACAGTTGTTACGGTTGTGGAGAATTCACCCACAGGCGACGGGAATGTCCCGATCCTACCCCAGTACCCGGGACACAAGCGTGAGGCACCCAGTACCAAGGACGTAACACAGGAGGAGTTGCACCTCCTAACACGAAACAAGCCGTGGGACCCAATGTCGGCGCCCGTGCCACCGGCCAAGGAGACAATGGACCAGTGCAATAGAATGCCTATGGCCAACAAAGGGGAACGGAGCAATCACTGGCTGTGAACCAAACAACCACATCCGATGTCCCAGCTCGGAATATGAAGCATGGCATCCCCCACATTAAAGGGGGATCCATGACTGAGACCCCTCCAAAGGCGGCGGAGCGAGAACTCATTATAGCAGCAAAAGACCAAGGGAGTGAAGGATGGTCGTTCGAGGAAAAGTACGAACGTATGCGTAAACTTTAAAGGGTAGCATGAGAAGGCAGAGGCGGACCTATGGACCTGCATCACAGCACGCTCTGTACGGCTGCCATGCCAGATCACAAATGCACCACCCAAACCTCCATCAAAACCACGGATGCAACCCTCCAGGGATCCTACGCCTCCCCATCGGAAGACAGTGACCTTTGCTTCACAATCAAGCAAGGATTCTACATTGGATCCAATGACTTCTTTCCACCGCCCCTTTCAATCACTAACCTTGGGTGAATACATACGACAACATCCAGCGAGCCTCCCAAAGTTCACGGCTATTCTTCAAGAGTATGCTGAGAAGCTCCACCCTGCGGGTATTTGCCTCAGCTGCACTCAAACCCCGCATCATCGACTGAGTAGGACAGTAATCCGGACCGAGCGTGATGAATGGGGATGGCGACCAATGCCCCTTGCTCCCTCTCGACCACAGGCCCCACACCATGAAGTGGCCACTTGTTTCGTCTAGATATGCGGCAAAACGTTCCTGGCTATTATCGACCTTGGTGCTACTTATACCACGGTCACCCTACAAGTCCTATAGGCGGTCGGTTGGTAACACAGGAATCAGCCCACCACCAAAGTGTTCACAAATGTATCTGGTGGAACAGACGCAGGATATGGTGTTGTGGAGAACCTTCCACTTCAAGTTGGTCTCATCCACGAGGTGGTGAAGATGCAGGTCACCATAGCTAGAACCTATGATGTCCTCTTGGGGACGGACTATCTCATTCCCCTACAAGCAGCCATGTTCTACGCGGATGGGGTCATGCAATTGACATCCGCTGGATATAGCACCTGCGTGGCGCTGATCGTTGGACCTCGAACCTCAATGCCTATGAGATATGGACACCCTTTCTCCTTGGAAGAAGCTAATGTGGAGGACCAGGTAGCAAGAAATTCAGTTCTGATATTTCCTAAACATGACGATTCCCCAGTCACCCTACAAGATGAAGATGACCCGGAAGATTCGATGGGCCCCTCCCTTCTGCTCAAACTGCCGTGTCTTAAGCGGGGTCAGGCTGCTCTGGCGGATGATTGGCCACACCTACCTTAGGATCCTCTACCCAAACCTTCCCCGGAGTCACCTCGTTGGTTGCCCGTGCCCACACGAGAGAACCCCACTCATGAATCACGGACTCCCAAGGCGCCTCAAACATCCTACGTGGTTGCTCTTCCAGATCAAGGATCCCCGCCTTCATTGCCCGTCCATGATGAGATAACCATGAATGACAGACAGATGCCATGCGCAAGGGAAAGATGCTTGTGTACGCAGAGGATATGGCGCTATGTGAAGACAATGATTCCGATGACTCTGAGGAGGACTCCGTGCCCGTCCACAGAAGTCTGTCTCACAGTCCTCCCAGCCCTCTCAACGCCGCACCCGCTCTAGTGCATCTTCCACTTCAGCCGGCTCTGATGCCAGACCCACTGGACTTGACGCACTGGGACTTGCTGTCAGTGTGGTCCATCCCAACTCAGCAGTGGGCTATGCACTCGTTGCTCACGAGTTCCACAGTGCTCAGGATGCATCAGTCGTTGGATATGTCGCTACTTGCTTTGCGGCAAGCGGACTTCCCTTGCTTCCAGCAGAGCCTACCACTATCTGACAGGCGAGGGAGGCAACTGACGCTGATCTCTAGGAAAAGGCCATGCAGGAGGAGCTCACAACCCTGAACGAGCATGAGGTCTTTGAATTTGTTTACCTCCTCGTATGTCGCAAGGCTGTATCAGCTCGCTGGGTCCTTCGGCGCAAGCTGAAGCCAGATGGCACGATACAAGTATAAGGCCCGGGTCACTGCCAGGGATTCTCCCAAATCCCAGGCGTCAACTTTGATAAGACGTTTGCCCCTGTTGAGCGGTACACCACGGCACGAGCTCTCTCGAGCATGGTCGTCGTGCTTGACTGGGAGCTGGAGCAGATGGACGTCAACAATGCATTCCTGCACGGACGTTTCGACGAGGAAATCTACATGGTGCAGCCTCTAGGCTTTACACATGGCACGAACAAGGTTTGGCGGCTTTGCAAGGCCCTCTACAAGCTTAATCAGTCCCCCCGCTGTTGGAACCTGCAAATCTCATCCACCCCGGAGAAGGGTGGTTACCGTCGTAGTACTGTTGATCCAGCTCTGTTCTTGAGTGCACCCTCACAGCCCTTTGTGGCCATTCTGGTCTACGTGGATGACCTTCTCAACGCGTCACCCAGCCCCACTGTTGTGCAGTCGGTGAAGGCCGTATTGCATTCCACCTACAAAATGAAGGACTTGGGTCCAGCTCATGTGTTCCTCGGCATGGAACTTGAGCGTGACCGCCAGCGCCGAATGTTGCACGTACACCAGGCTGCCTACATCCGCAGCCTGGGGGAGCGCTTCTCAGCCTTGCTGGCTGACACTCCCACCGCATCCACACCGATCACTCCAGCTAGCCAGCGTCTGCTGAAGTCACTCGACCAGACTCAGCTGGGCGGCACTGTCAATGTCACTGATTACCTCAGCGTGATTGGATCCATGATTTTTCTTGCCACCACCACCCGAGCGGACGTGGCCTTCTCGGTCAACTTCCTTCCTTCCTTGTTTTCTCTGCAGCCCCGTCAAAGGCATCTCGAGGCTGCGCTACATGTCGTCCACTGCGCACTATCCACTGCACGTGTTGGATTGTGCTACAGGTCACAGCCCTCTGTGGTTGTGGATGGATACACTGACAGTGACTGCGCTCATGACACTGACGCACGTAGTCGCACTGGCTACATCTTTCTTGTGGATGGGATTGTTATCTCATGGAAGAGTGGAAAAGAGGGTTGTGTTGCACGCAGCTCCAGTGAGGCTGAGTACGCTGCACTTGGCGCAGGTATGTGTGAGAGTGTCTGGCTGTCTTGCTTGCTGCAGCAACTTCGTGTGCCCATCCGCAACATCACACTGCGCTGCGACAATGAAAGCACTAAGGCAATCGCTGAGCATGATGGCATGCATCATTCGTGCACCAAGCACATCAACATTGAGCATCACTTCGTCCGTGAGCGCATTGCCTCAGGAGAAGTCCAGGTTGTCTAGGTCGATACGCGTCAGCAGCGTGCAGATTTTCTCACCAAAGCCCTCAGCAATGGAATGTTCAAGGCTCCTGTGCATGCAGCTGGGTTGTTGCGTGCATGTGATGCCCCTGGCTGATGTGACAACCTCTTGTCTGTTGTCTTTACAGTGATTCTCCACGTGGTGTGTGGCCTGTTCGTCTGTGGGTCATGGGAAGTGTTGGTTGTGTCTGTCAAACACGCAAGTGACCTCTTGACTCCATTCATTCACACACACCATCACTGCAGGTGACTAAGCTGGCGTGAAGCTCAATGCACACACGTTACGCATCATTGGCATCTCAGCCTGGTGCAAGATTGGCGCGAGCTCAGCAATGCTCAGTTCTACCTGAGAGACTGCCTGCTGATTTCAGCACGCGATGATTAGCAATCGTGTGGCTAAAGCATGAGAGAGAATACTTGAGAAATGCATGCTTCCACATACACTCGTGGTCGATGTGGCTCCCTGTTTTACTGTTGTGCATGTTGTGCTAGTTATGTAGCTTATTGCACTGGGTTGCTGATCCTGCGGGGCCACACTCTCGGTCGCTCCGAGGTGTGAGAGACCACGGCGGCTTTTGCCGACCGGTTCGGTTCGACCCCGGGGTGGCGGCCGGGCCCCACATCGAGCTGCTCATGTGGGTGGCCCGGTTGAACGGCTGCTAAGAGCTCGCTATTCCTTGACTCTCGTTCTCTCAAGTTTTTCACCAACTCCTTGCTCCACCCGTCGCCATGGAAGTTGCGTGAGTGTACCTTGCATGGTAGAGAGGGTGTACTGGCTTCTTGTCGCTACCTACAAGTACCCCATTGAGTTGTCCTCTCCCATGTCAAGTCTTTAGTCATTATGCCTTAAAGGCTGACAATGGTGTTAAATTGTGCACCCCTTTCCATTTCCATCGCATTGTCTTTTAGTGGAACCTCCGGATAGTACTGGCTCACATTGCTCATATGAGACATCTACGGTCTGTACAAAAAGGAAACAGAACAGAAGTAGGAAAAGGGTTTACTAAAGATGGATAGGCATCATGCAACGTATATTTGATGAATTTTTTTCACTTTGGATGGCTCATGTTGCTCAATGCGCAACACAAACTCATGCTCTCATGAAAACCATCACCCACAGGAGCGACAGGAACAGCAGGAACGTAAGTGGGCATGAGGGAAGACAAATGGTTTTTTCCACCATGACTGAAGGACAATGGTAAGGGAAATCTCAAGGCCTGGACAACTGCTGGTAACATAGTCCTCCACACCTCCCCCTTGCACAATTCAACATTGCACAGTACCCACATCTACCAACCTATGGAAAACTAAAGCGGAACAACATGGGCGTCGTCATCGCTTTCCCTCATCCCTCCTCTGCATAGTATGCACCAACGTCGAAAGCATCACACATAATTCGGCATTGTAGCCACATTCCTTTTGCGAAGGCCTCTCTTGCTGCAAGGCTGAGCTAGAGGGCCTCTCTACTCCCGCCAGTAATGCCTGCCAAGTCTTATCAATCAGGCAGGCTGGCTGACTCCACACAGACCCACCCACATTACACCAGCGACCTGACAGAAACGCTGAAGCTTTGACCAGCAGGTCATCATCAACACCTTGGGCACCCTCTATCTCTCTGCAACGGTCACAGCTCATCATTATCCCAGTCGTTGTCACCACCATGGAGGCTTTTGCCGGCATTGTGGGCCCGCAGTGCATCTGGATGTGATGCGTCGACTCCGAGCGCCAGATGGCCTGCCTCCTGCTCCCCCCGCGCTTGACGGCCACATCCTCCCCCACCCGCACAAGCCCGCGCTTCTGATCTTTGCAAAAGTGAGAAAGATCGCAAGAAAGAAGGGAAACGAGTGACAGAACAGACATCGCACAGCAAGCAGAGTACGGAATGAGCATGATGTCATCCAGCAGCAAAAGATCAGGAGTCTCGGGTTGACTTCAGTTGACCACAAGAAAAGCAAGCTGCAAGCATCACAGTACGTCTGCCTATGAGTGAGCAACCTGTGACCCAGGCCGCGCAGCGGAGCGTGAGCCACAATCCTTCCTCATGAAAAGAAAAAAAATCCTTCAGCTAAGCCCGGATCAAACAGAGAGGAAGCCGAAAAAGCCACACCTAACCATGGTGGTGGCAGCAGAGGCAGCGACTAACAGACTGCGATGACAGCAGAGGTGAGAGTGGCATCAATGACCATTACTGTGGTTTGAGTAGGCCACAAGGAGGACAAGGACGATGAGAGCAACACAACAATGGCAACAGTGGCCTTGTCGACATCGACAGTAATGTCATCAACGATTACAACGACATCAACAACGACCATGACGGTGACGATGACACACGATGAGGACGGCGACGACATCGAGGACGGCGATGACACGGACGGCGACGACAATAACGACGACGACGACGATGGCGACAACAACGACGACGATGACAAGCGACGGCGGCAGCAATGACGACAACGAGGACATCAACAATAATGACAATGACAATGACAGCAACAGTGACACCAAAACCAGCGACAACATCTCCGACAGCAACACCATTGCCGCTGCTGCTCCCGACGACCACAATGATGATGATGACGGCATCGATGACGACAGCGATGGTGGTGGCAACAGTGGCGAGGACAACTACAAGAAAGACAACAACAGTGACAGCGACAACAGTAATGGAGGCGGCTGCAACCGCGGTAGCAGTGGAGGCGACAGCGACATTGATGAAGACAGTGACGTCGAGGACAACAATGGTGGAGGCTGCAGCGTGGACTGGCAGATGTGATGATGATGGTAACGATGAATACTACAAGTACGACGCCAACGATGGCGACAACAATGACAGCGACGATGGTTGTGACAATGATGACAATGACAACAACAATGACAACGACGACGACTGCAGCGGTGGCAGCAGCGACGATGATGCCGATATCGACGACAGCGATGATGACAATGACAACGCTGATACGACGATGATGACGATAGCGGCGGCGACAGCGACGACGATGACGACGACGACGATGACGAGGACGAGGACGACGACGACGACGACGACGACGACGACGATGACGACGACAGCAATGACAACGACGGCAACAACGACAACAACAATGACAACGAAGATGAAAATGGCCAAGACTACCAACGGTAATGACAATGACGACAATGGCGAAGTCAACAGCAGTGGCGGCAGAGGCGGCGGCTGAAGACAACTATGATACAATAAGGATAACAATGACGATGATAACAATGGCAGCGTAGTCGGCGAGGATGAAGGCAATGGCAACGACGATGACAATGGCAACCGCGATGGCAATGGCAACAGCAATGGCAATGGCGACAGGAATGACAAATGATTACAACAATAACGACAACGATGACGACGATGATGACGATGGTGATGACGACGATGAAAACAATGTTGGCAGAAATGGCAGTTGCCGCCGCAGCAACATCAGTGCATCACTGAGCCTGGCTGCGGCCGCAGCCAGGCTCAGTGACGGAAACAACAGCCACAGCACCACGGCAACACAACAACAACAATGACAGTAGTAGCGGAGCAGCAGCAGTTGCAACGACCACAGCAATGACGACGACAGTGACGACAGCAAACAGTGGCAATGCCCATGATTAAGGCGTCAACGTGGAGAGCGACAGCAACGACAGACACGACACTGACAGCAACATTGCTGCAACAGCAGCATCAGAGGCGGCGGAGATGGGATTACATTGAAAACGAAAGCAATCGCAAGGAAACTGAAGACAACGGCAAAAGACGGTAGTGGCCATCACAACAAAAATGACGGCACTTGTGTTTCTACCATGACAGTAACCGCTCGTGAGGACGAGGTGATGGTGACGGCTGCCAGGTAGTCGGACACGTGTTTAGACATGCATGCGTCAAAGCTTGCAAGTTGCAAAAGAGCACGATTGCCATTAGGCCAAACAACTTCAAGCAGTCGCGATTCGACCTTCATTCAACTTTAAGCAACCACGATTCGTCCTTCATGTTACTTCAAGGAATTACGGTTCGGCCTTCCGTCACCCTCATGCATTCACATTCGACCTTCGTTCAACTTAGAGCAACCACCATTCGACCTTCGTTCATCCCAGTGTTGTGCACGCTCACCTGTCTGACTAAGCAGCCGGTTTCCTCAACACCAGAAGGTGCGCAGGGGTGAAGATCCCGGTCTCGCCGCCTTTCGTCAGATCCACGGCCACGTTCGCCAGCATATTGTGCACCTCCGTCAGGCCCTTCGGAGCGATGCCCAACCACGTCACGATGGTGACGAGGATGTGGTTGCGCACGTAGGCTATGCGGCCCATCTTCAACCTGGTCCACCAGGGTTTGGCGGGGGGAGCGGCAAGGTCCCTGTTTTCCACAACTTCGAAGCCAACACTTTTCGCCGCGTCCACGATCTCCGTGTGGGAGCGCAGCTCGGGCAGTGCATTGCCGTAGCAGATGTCGTCGATGATCTTGACGTGGGCGGGGTTGTTGGGCTCGAAGAACTTGGTCTTGACCCACTCGTACGTCACGTACGACTGGCCCGGCTTGAGCACGCGGTAGATCTCGGCGTACACCTCCTCCAGGCGAGGGGCGTGGCACGTNGGCGTCGAAGGTGTTGTCCGCGAACGGCATTTTGAGGAAATTTCCCTGGACGACGGTGCAGAGGTCCGCGAGTCCTGCGCGCTTGTTGTGATGCTGCGCGCGATCCACCTGGTACTGGTTGATCGTCACGCCCACGACCTTGGCCCCGGAAACCTTGGCGATGGCGCGCATGGGCCCGCCGACGCCGCAGCCAGCGTCAAGAGCAGTCATGCCGGGCTTCAGCTTCAGGAGCTCGGCCACGTACTCTTCGTGGATCCGGGTCTCGTCCCGGTGGCTCTTGCCCGGGATCGCAGGGGAGAAATGGAAGCTCTGACCCCATCCCCACTCGTAGATGTCGGTGACGAGGTTGTAGAAGGTGTCAACGAACTGTGGCGCTTTGTTCTTCTCTTTCACGCCCTCTCCGGGGTTTTGCTGGAAGTACGAGTCGTACTGCCACCACCCGCTCTGGACCTCCTCCTTCTTGAGGCTACCGCCGCCAAGCTCTACTGTGCGCTTGCCCTTCACCTCTGCACGGCCGATGACCGCGAGGAAAACGGAGATGGCCACGACGAGGACGGTGAGCCCAACACTGATCCACGTTGCAGGCGGAAGGACGGTGCCCATCCGCTCCATCACCGTGTACGACACGTCCATGGTTCCTGCCAAGGACGTAGCGGCCGACCCTGGTCGAGAAAGAGGCGGAGTCAACGGCCTTATGGGTTACCCCGGCGAGGGGAGCCCGACTTCAGGGTCGAATCAGGGCTGCCTTCTGCCCTGGGAGGAACACCGCAGGTACTTGGGAAAATGCTCGCTTGACGAACAATGGAGATCGATGTTGTGGAGGTGGTCGGTCCCCGTACGCTGCACAGGCGACGTACGACCCACCTACGACCAATGGAACAGCGAGCAGCGATTGCGTCACGACGCAAGTTGCTCGACGCAAGCACGGTTTGGCGGAACCTTCCTATCTCGTTTTGTCGTCAGTGAAGACATAATCCACGCGCGCTAACCAGGAAATGTGTCCATACACCCGCAGTAACAGATCCGACATCATATACGCGCAACAAAGGGTGAGGCTGGTTGAGGTTGGAATAGATGGTTGGGCGAGTTCAACAATCGATCTCGCTAATGCTGTCAGCGGGGATTTCCCCTGGAACGTTGTCGAGGCAGTCCAGATTGGCCCTCATTATTCGTCCGGATGGGGTTAGTGAGACTCATGTTCAACTAACTGACTCAGCGCACCACTAAACGGACGGTATCGTTTCAACCAATTACCCTCCACCAGTCATCGTGAGATACCGATAGTTGAATGTTTGATTTCTGTCCGGGGTAGGTGGATCGACCTTTGGACCTGACCACAGGCACACGACGTATGACCGGCTTCATGACCGAGGGGAAGGCTGTGCGCAACTTAGGGACCCACAAAGTCCTCAGCGACGTTGAACAAAGCATGTGTCCGGAAGCGTTCTACCATAGATTCCAACCGCGACAAGCCTCACCCAAAACGTCATCTTGGCGACCAACACTACAGCACGTAATTAGATACTTTACAAGGAAAACCATGATGACGAGGAAGAGTAGTCGGTAGAATACAAAACCGAGCACGGTGCTGGTTCGCGACATTGAGACCCAGAATGGGTCTGTCCCCGTATAGATCAAACTCTGTGCTCGATATGAACTCGATGCAAGTACAGAAAAGTAGGTTCAATCATGAAAAATACAAGCGAGGGCATGTTTCCTGATCAACCTACAAACACACAAGTTTTCAATCCTAAGGGGGAAAAATCCTCTAGAATCTCTATATATGATTCTTCGCCAGGAATTTCTACATTTCGAAATACAAAAATTTGTGAAATAAATGTTTTATCATGATAGTAAAGATATAAATAAAACATTTAAATCAATTTCCTTCAAATTAATTCAAACAAATTGATCGAAAATAATCTTTCATAAAGGTGATAAATAAATCATAGTGAATCATGAAGATAAAACAGAAAGCCTTTTAGTCCTCTATTAAAATAAATTTAAGGTATCACGTTTTTTATCTTCATTTGACTTTTTTTCATTTACGTACTTATCTGCTCATGTATACGTGTGAAAATTTTCAAATCAATATGTATAAATCATTTTGTGTAAATATTATACTTTTTGGTGAAAAATGAAATCTTCATCAATATACCCTACTACTTGATGAATTCGTTATTAAATAATTCTTTTTTTGCTCGAATTCAATTATTTGAGTGCGAGTAGACATTTATTAAAGTTTCTAGAATACGCTTTAATATTTCTATTTTTGGGGTGTGTTGTTTTTTGTGAGGTGAAGTGGGCTACGTGTTGTGTTCGTTATTCTGAACTTGTGTTTGGGTTCAAATCGGAGTGTTCCATGATTTCGTTACGTACTGGTTGCGAGCGTGTTATGGCATGTCACGACAACGCACGACCAGAGTGTGGGATTCAGCTGTCGAGAGCAGTTGAAGACATGTAGCGAGAGAGAGAGAGAGAGAGAGAGAGAGATCTGGAGAGGGAGAAAGATGGACACGGGCATGGGATGGAAATCTTATCTTAAATAGAACATGGATCATCCTACGACAACATCCTCCTTCTCGTACCCCTGCTGGTCAGACTCAGTGACGTAGCTCAGCACGTCCTTGGATGCATCACGCTGGAAATCCACATCGTAGCATTTGTCCCATCCACCCTGACGCCATGCGTTCTGCACAATCTGAGGGTTCTTACGCAAGTGACCCCATCCCTGCAGCATCCAACCGACCGCAGCATCCTTGATGTGACGCATGCCGAGGTCGACATGCGTCGCATCCTTGAGCTGCTCTCCCACCCAGGAGGAGTAGCCCTTGGTGACTTCTCCTTTCAAGGGCTTTTGCAGGCCGATGTCAGCGGGCTGAAGCTTCGCAGTGCAACTCGCGGGAATGTACAGTAGCAGCACATAGGGAAAACGTTCACGCACCCAAGCGCGGAAGCTGTCCGAGGCTTGGGGGCGCCATGCGTCAAGGATCAGCAATAGCTTGCTCTTAGCATGGTTGAGGTTGTACTCGTGGCACTTGCGAATGAAAAACGGTTCAAGCACCATGAAAAACCATTCTTTTGTTGTTTCGACGCTTGCCCAATGGTTGTGTGTGTGCGAAAACTGCCGCTTGGAGGTCTTGATGGCCGTGTCCGAGTTCGGGCCGCATGGGTGGCAGGCTTTGGTCTTCCCTCTCCAGATGACTTGGAAGGGGAGGACCTCTCCGTCCATCGCCGAGGACACCAGCATTGTTACTTGACGCTTGTCCTCCTTCCCGCAGACCTTTACTTCCTCTGCACCTTTCGGCGCATAGGTGTAGCGAAGCGCGGGTACGAGGTGCACGCCGGTGTGGTCGGCGTTCACCACCAGGTAGGCAGGGATCTTGTACAGCAAAATGTAGAACGCGGCGTGTCTCTGCATGGCGAGTGCACGGAGCTCCCAGTCGGTGGGGAGCTTCTGTGCAGCCGTTGTGCCACAGCACCATGCTTAGTTGAGTTCCTCCACGACAAACTTTCGGCACCAGCTTCGGCTGAAGATTTCGTTGACCGGCCTTCCACCCAACTCGTCGACCCCGCGCTCCCGCAGGATGCCATGCACCTTTTCTTTGAAGATGGCGCTGCTCAGTGGGACCCCCTTCTCTCGCAACGCCTCCAGCGCACGAAGCACCTCACCCTTCAGTGCCGGGTGCTCGTGGAAGTAAGACTTTCAACCACGGCTGCCCTGCACACGTGGCTCTCTGTGCGCCGCGACTTCCTTTGGTTGCGCACCGCCGGCGACGAGAACTGGAGCATAGCGAGGCTTCAGAATCTTCCCGCATGGCTCATACCACCCTTTGACGGTGCTGTACGAGAGCCGCTTGTAGATGGATGGGGTAGATGCGGTGCAGTAGGAGCGTTTGAGAAAGGTGATGGCATTGTGGATGGACCCGCCATGCCTCATCACAGCTGCGTGGATGGTCGGGACATGTCCTAACCCAAACCAGTCCATGTACGAGCCGCGTTTGCTCGTGCATGCGGAGGAAGAGGACGATGACGAGGGCGGAGTACAAATGGGCATGGAGCTCGGCCCCGCATCATATGCAGCTGCTCTGTCATCCGCGTCCGAGTCATCAGCCCCGCCATCAACGCTGCGACGATCTGCTTCTCTTGTGCTTCACGCTCGGACAGCTCCTGTGTAGAGACGACGGCCAATACGGTGGCGTCGGTGTGGTCGTCGACGGCTGCATGCTGGTCTTCATCGGCGTTGACTGCGTCACCCTCGCTTCGCTCGTCAACGATGTCGCTTGTTTCCTGGAACGCCTGCACTCCCACGTCAATGCAGGGAGCCTCCTCGTTGTCGGAGTCGTCGGACAGGACCACGCGCTGGTGCTTCTTCGGGAGTCTCTCGTGGATGGATGTGTCCGCGGACACATTCTCAGTCGTTGGACCCACTGGTACGGTCCCCGCCGATGGTGTCACGGACGGTGGAAGGATAACAGACGGCGTCTTCCGCGGACGGCCGGGCCACGACGGGGTGCGACGACCAGCTTCGGCGTAGCGAGGGCACGTGCGACGTTCTGCTGATGTTCCTCGCGAGACACCTTGGTGAAGAAACTGGTTAGGCAAGACATCATTACTAGGTTGGTAGCGAATGAGTAGGCTGCATTCCACATGGACAGCCTATTCATGGTTCGCGGGGTACGGCTTTACATGCGGCACATTGCATGTCCGCTAATTTTCGTGGTGCGACACGATGCCACTTTTGCCAACGTTATGACCACCGACCAACGAAATCAAGACAACGCGCGACGACCGTTCACAATCGCCGAACATGCGATTCACCCGTTCAAACGTTAGCCACGGGGAAAAAAAACCGCGACGACCTGATCCCCACACAGGAAAAATAGTCAGAGCCAACGAAATCATGGTTACACATGAACCCTGTTTCGTTGTATTTGAGTGGAAAGTAAATATTATTTTCAAAACGAAATTTGGCTAAACACGTAAAATTATTTTGGACAACAAATTCATCCTGCAGTAGGGTAAATATTTATATAAATATAACTACATTCACAAATATATTTATGTCTACATTAACGTCCATATCAACTTTAAGATTCAAATCCGTATCCATAACTACTTCCATATTTACATCTATACTTAAAGGTATAAAAATATATATTTTTATCACTATATCTATATATATATATATCTATATCTATATCTATATCTACATCTATATCTATATCTATATCTATATCTATATCTATATCTATATCTATATCTATATCTATATCTATATCTATATCTATATCTATACCTATACCTATACCTATACCTATATCTATA